>JAHWFP010213278.1:0-27832 GCA_023313725.1 Lithobius niger
GATTTATGCGACGCTGATGGTTTACATGTCTTTTTCTTGAATCTGTTTCTTTAGAACTTTACGTTTTTTAAGGCTTACATCTGCATTTTATAGGCATCAGCGTTTTTAATACTAATATGATAGAAAGACTGGCAGAATTTTTCACAAAAATATTCCTAGTTACCGTTAATGTCAGTTTAATTACTTATTGCTAACTAAGTCCGCTCAGAAAAATTAATTAACACTGTTTATATGGCTTAAATTTGGAATTCCGTTAACATTTGACTTAAATAGGAGACTTTATTTGGGCACGTTTTCATCAGTCAAGATCATTAACTGGCACATAGGCAATGGACCCTTTGGCGACTGACAATTTGTCAAAAAACACAACAATTCTCAAAATGGGTGGACACTTAAGCAAAAAACAAATCGGATGTAGAGGCCGTATGGGGAGAACACCCTCAGTAGCAATAAGCACTTTTCTGTTTGGCTGCCTTGAATTTTTGTTTTGCTGCGCGCTTTATGGTACCTCTGCCTGCTCTCCACCTGGATGAGGGTGTAAAATGCGCCTTTTGCTACCTTCCTACCTCCTAGAAACTAGGGAATTTTGGTCTGTAAGTGACGTCAAGGTTTACTGTATTGACCGGAAGCAACGACACTATCACTTCAAGGTTTACTCTATCTACCGGAAGTGACGTCAAGGTTTACTCTACTAACAGGAAGTCACAAGATCTCGTGATGTCAAGGTTTACGCTATCAACGGGAAGTGACGTCAAGGTTTACTCTACTAGCCGGAAGTCAGTGATCTCGTTATGTCAAGGTTTACTCTGGTGACGTCGCTCTGATAAACCTCGATGAGAATCTTGAATTTCAGCTTTTTTTACTAGAACTTAGCAAAGTTTTTGCTAACTTTTGGTTATTTGTGCTATGGGAGTTGTGCTTGGTCTTAAAATTTCGAACCAGGTTTACCCTACTTTAAATAGTGTTTTTCTAAGTATTTGGCATTTTTCACTCGCTTCGTATATTCGTTAAAACTCGGAGGCAACACTTGGGTTTATGGTCCAGGTTTACTGTAGTTTAGCGTGATTGTGCTAAGTATTGCACATTCTTCACCGGCTTTGTGTTTTTGCTAGGCTCTACTTGAAATTTCCGATATGGTTTACTCGAGTTTGCACTATAAGTGTCGCATGTATTTTATAAATTTTTTATTTCTGCTAAGACGTGGAGGCTCTATTTGAATTTTCGATTCAAGTTTAATTTAGCCTGCACTAAGTGTCGTTATTTTTTTTACTAACTGTATGATATACTCACCTAATTGTTAAATTTGTGTTAAAGTTTATTGATTTCCAAGCGGTTAAACAATTTTGTTGAGGTGATACAACTGAATAAGTTATGATTTTTTTTGCTTCGCGAGGTCGTCTTTTTTCTAACCTAACTCGCTTTTCTTCACCTGTCTCTCTTTGCTACTTTTTTCTTTTAGTGGCAGCTTTCTTTGATAATCTGTACTTTCTTTGCTCGTCTGTTTCTTCAGCGTGAGCTTTTCTCTTAGCGGCTGCAGCTTTCTCTAATTTTGACTTTTTCAACTCCAGATGCAACGAGCCCACTTTTCTTTTTTCAACTGTCTCTTTCTCGCTTTTCTTTCCCCGAGCTTCCACTGGCTATTTTGGAACAAATCGAGCCTGCGAGTAGCTTTAGCGTTTTCTTTGGCTTTCCTCACCTCGTTCAACTTCCCGCACACTATCATTCCGAGAGCCAGGCTGAATTTTTCTTCACATTCTTCGTCGCTAATCACATCCACTTCGGAGTCAAAATCGTCTTCGTACTCCGACCAAGTACCCGTACAATGATGTCCAATCGCTAAGGTGTTTTTCCCATCATCTAATATAAACTGCTAATGATCGTAGGGCGAGAGGAGAGACTTGGTAACTGCCACCAAACTCAGCTGTGGCAAACACTAACAGTTTTCGCCCAAGTCTTTTTCTGAACTGGAGTTTCAGACGATAGGGCAGATTTGTCGTTGTCAAAATACAACTGTTTTCTGACAAAATCCCACTGGACTCCCTTAGACTTCACGCTGTTACACGACTCCCTCCCAATGCCGTAAATGTTGGGAATATTATATTCCTGCGAATTAACTAATTTCAGCGCATGATTCGCGTTCACGTTAGACATTATGTGCCGAATGCAGTAACATATATACCAACTTCAGAAGATGTGAGCTACTTTTGGATGAATGACCGGTCATAGTACGCAATTCTACGAATGGCTAATGGATATTATACATTCCGTATGTGCTATCCGGCACATTTTTCTCGTCGTCTAGAATGTCTGTGACGTACGAACGCCCCCACTTTCGGGCAAGGTCTTTCGTTTCACCTAGTAACAGTACAAGAACAGGGCCCACCAGGGCCTGGTAAAAATTGTCTAGGCCCTGCCTGGCCAGGCTCTGGTGGTACTTGAACCGTTGTGTGATGACAGCTACAGCTGTGATTCTGTGAAGGCCCTTGGTATGTTTCACTCGGCCCAGGTTGGGAGCTGGTTGCAACAAGACGCTACGGTACTGGTTTCTCTTTATGGGACAATAAAACAATCGCATTAACATAGAGCCCAATTCCTAAACATAGTCGAAGCTGTAGACATGATCAAGAACTTTTATGGTCAGATGACCTGTAGCCAACACGCGCAACAATATTAAATAAAAAACCAAAATAACGTCACATCAGCAGTATATAAAATGCTAGTGAGCTTCCATGCAGCTCAACCAAGTTTAATTCAACCAACGATTTCATGGTGTGTATCAATGCTCTTACTGTTAATGGTAAGTACAGTTTAAAGTAACTTACTGTTATTAGCCATTATAAATAGCTCGCAATTTAGGATTACAATTCCTAAACGTATACTCAACCGGACAATAAGGCTATCCGCTTAGAAAGAAAAATGTAGCTTCAAAACCTTGGATTTAAACCATTATTCATGCCTGAAGGCAGGTAAGATATTACACGAAGGCTATTTCAAATTTTGTGTCTCATTCATTGTACTTCCAAATTTTTGTACTTTAAAGCTTATTTCTATTATATCACCATATGTTAATGATGATGCTATAAAAAGTTATACGTTATTCTAAAAGTGAGAAAACTACGATCCTGTCCAGTCCATCATCACCACGGAAACCGTCATACCTCCTGCAGAAGTTGTCAGCAGTTGGATGTCCACCCCTCCACTCGCAGCAGCAGATCTGTCCCACCCGAGGTGAGACTCTGTGAAACTTTTGGTATTACTAGGAGTAAATGAAAAAAAAAGCATATTAATACTGCATATGCTTTCATTTCCTCCTGGTATTACTTTGTACGATGATGCGTTAAAGTGTTGTTTGTAAATGATATTGTGACTTTTATGGATGAATACCATATATATACTTATTACATCGGTGCACACTCACCAGACTTTATTAGCTGGAAGCCAGAATCTGTGGGCTTCGGTGGATTACTCTTGGGCTGGATAAGGGCCTTTCTAACTGGTAGAACCCAAAATGTAGTGGTTGATGAAGCCTCCTCACCTCTTCTCGAGGTTAGCAGTGGCGTCCCTCAGGGCTCTGTCCCATGCCCTCTTCTATCTATCCTCTAAATAAACGACCTCTCTTGTATTTCTGAGACTTGTCAGCAGGGTAAATTTGCTGTTGACGTTCTTTGTCATGCTCCTATATTAAATTCTGCCAGCACAGACACCCTTTGGAGAGAGATAAACAGCATTCTCGACTGGTGAATTGAATAGCAGCTGCTGAGTGCACTTTCTAAATGCTTTACTTTCCACATTAGTAAAGGGCATTTGCCGGGGCAGGACAATTTGGTCCCGCCGATTTGGTCTCGGACAATTTGGTCCCGGACAATTTTGTCAAGCCGATTTGGTACAAGGACAATTTGGTCCCTGGGAATTAATGTTTTTTTTTTTATTTATTTTTATTTGAGCCTTTTGTTTGAGTCTTTGGTCAGGGAGTGTCTTGCCCAATGGGCCTAGAGCTGTTGCCCTTGTCGCTACAACTCCCTAACATGCAGATGTAGTTTGTCAAGGATGCTTCCATATATATTTCATATGGTTAGGCAGTGCTATGCTAAGAGCTTGGGGCAGGGACAGTTCCAGTCGCGATTGGCGCTGCGAACACGATCGGTCGAGCTCGTCCGTGCATTAGCATTGAATTCAATGGGCATGATGTGATACGGTCTCGTTTCGAGACGTTGTTAAGGCTACGTAAAGCAAATAAAATAATTTAAACAATGAAAAAAGATAATTTATGGTTCCTCTCATAACACAGTGAAGTGAGAAAATGTTTACTCCAGTAGAAGTATTTTTAAAAATGATTTGAAAACAAGGTTCGCAACGCAACGCGTCATTCGCATTCTCGCCTACTGGTTGCTAGGCAACAAGTAACGCAGGCAAGCCATCCAAATTCATCTGCCCAAAAGCCAAACAAACAAAATAATTGTGAAATATTGAATTAAACACGTTTAATTTTTTTAACTAGCATAAATAAAGCAAAAATAAGAAGAGTTTAGCCCCACGTGTCTAAAATTAATCACATAACTCACACGAAAAATCGACAGTTGCTGTCTCGTGATTTCGACAGTTCTATTACAGACAGTTCTATTACTTTCGACAATCAAATCACGACGAGGCGAAAACTGGTCACAGTTAAATTACCACGTGTCTGCCTGAAGTGGGTGTAAATCTAGGATTAACAAAAACGTAGTTAATACATTGACAGTGTTTGTCAGATGCGTGAATGCATTCCAATGCTTACGCTAGTTTGTGGACATAGAACTAACTTGGTGCAAAGTGAGGTTCCGAATCAATGTCTTTTTTTTGTCAACTCCCGATCATTTCGTGAGATTTTTTGAATCCAGACGTTAAGCCTATAGTGTTGCACGAATCTTCTTCAAAGGAATTTGTTCTGTTGACAAACGTTTTGAATCCTAGCACGAAACAAGCAATCGGCGCAGCCTTTCCCTTATCACCGCAATACTAATTCGGCGCCGCCGCTAACTTTAACTTGCTGCTGGCGACATCGTGTGAGCAGAACTGACGGAGCCCCGGCAATAGCATTGCAAACAGTGCATATTGCCAAACCATATGAATTATATATGGAAGCATCCTTGGGGGGGGGATGAGGCTTAATGGCGCGTCGACAGCTTGGTCATTAGCGCCAACCTCAGTCACAGTGCAGAGGTCCGGGTTGCCACTGCACCACACATTACAGAGATATTATGCAAACCCCTAATCTAAATCTTGTCATACATCTGTACCTCCTGCAAAAATTGAAAAAACACCGGACAGGAGGACAGACTTATCGCCCAATTGGCGCACAATGTCATGCGGAAGATGGAAACGACGACGAAAACCATCAAGATGGCAACAATCAACAAGGAAGTGCCGGACCGTAAGTGGCCGCCGACACCAATAACATTCAGGAGGGTCAACCCCCCGCAAAAGGAAACAGTGAGTAAGCAGCATCCTTGGTTTTGTCTCTATTATTTCCTTGTTGTGTTTTAATTGTTCAGTCCCAGGTAACCATTGTTTTGGTGTTCTATTGTTATCTTGTCGTCCCTGGTATTCTGGCTCTTGTTCTTGGCCTGATCGTAACTTCCCATGTTTGAGTAAGTTGCATCCACCCAAAACCAAACCTGGTAGAAAAACCCGCCAAGTTTCCAAAAATGATGGGCCTTTGAAGGTAGTGATATCATTCAACCAAGGAAAGGCCGCCAAGCTCAGTCTTATTAGCCAAGTTAATCGCACCAACTAATAGTTCGAAAGTTAAATGAAAACTTGAAGATTGCTACTCGCTGTAGCAATCTTTAAGTTTTCATTTAATGTCCAAAGTATTATTGGGTGCGATTAACTTGGCTAATAAGATTGACCTTGGCGGCCTTTCCTTGGTTGAATTATATCACTACCTTCAAAGGCCGATCGTTTTTGGAAACTTGGCGGGTTTTTCTACCAATTTTGGTTTAGGGTGGATATCACAACTTTCATGGGACTGTGAACGTACACAAGAATACACCATGTTATCTTCATCTGTAGCCTTTTTCTGGAGGAATTTTATTTCTATAAATTTTCACATTTCTAATTTTCAGGTTTACCATTGCCAATTAGCCGTTACATTAGCAAAATTGCCATGGCTTAATTTATTGTATGACCACTCTTCACTTAAGTTGCGTCAATCCATTTTGGGACACAATGGCTAACAATTGCTGATTTCGTTCGCTTTGCTCACTCAATCAGTGCATCCCTGCACCTTCCCCTTAAATTTTCAAGATTTCGTTGACATTTTAGTCATACAGAAACCCCTGAAGATCGCTGTTACTAAAACAGCGGAACGCGAAGCATTTTATTTTTGGGTTATTAACAAAATCCCCGTTAGCTCGTGGATGCTCGTATTGTTGCGTAACCATCATCTAACGTGCATCCTTTTATTTTTACGCAATCCACGGCAACGTTAATGTTTCCTTATGTTGTCCTTCGTTACAGTTCAGTTTTTAGTTCGTGCAGGCTTTTACAATAAATCTAAAGACCAGTGTTGATTGTTCAAGACATTGTCGCTTGATATCGTTGGTTGCAACTTGGAAAAGAAACGAAATTTAAATTCGCTGGTGGCGAACTTCAAAACCCTCCCACGCATTTGTCCTGACCCCTAAAACCCCCAAACCGACAAAAGGACCATGCTCAGATCACCATGCATCCGTGTTCAAAAATTCAGCTACGTAGGCCTTCTCAATTTGCACTAGCCGTGAGCAAAAAGTCTATGGGATTTAACATGGAAAAAATCTTAAAGCTAGCTAGGTAGCTAGCTAGCTAATAAGATTTTTTCTAGCTAGCTAGATAGACACTAGACAGTAACATACAAACAACGTTATTGACGCATCTTTTTCTCTATGATAGGAGGACACTCATCCTTTAAATTTTAGTTTTTCTTAATCTCTGACCCTTCCCCTTACATTTTCGACAATTTGAAACATTTCTGTCGCATTGGGATTTATCTTTAACATACCAAAATATGCTTTCAGTTGCTTACAGTTACCAGACACATGTCTGCTAGTGAGCCGCCTTTTTATCATTAACAATCAATTTTTTAACGATCGGATGTCTTCAATGGGATGATCTACTGTTACTTGGTGGCGACGCACTAGCGTGTGTCTAGATTTTGCTGTATCCAACCCATTTGTAATGGGAGAAGCAGTCTTGGACTTATCTGGATATATGATAGTAGTGAAGATTTGCGATATGAGGACAAACACACCTCCACCCCCCGAAAAACTCGCTTCCCGTGCTCGATTTTTTGTCGATCTGGAGGAGGAGGAAACTGCCCACTTCCCGCGTGTGGGTTTTTGTCAATCTGGAGAAGGGGGAAAAAGTGCTTTTTGCTACTTTTTTCCATTTTCGTCAATCTGGAGGGGGGGTGGGAAAGTGCTTTTTTTTTGCCACCTGTGATTGCATAAATAGACACTCAAAAAAAATCGCTTCCGCGCACAGGATTTTGTCGACCTGGAGGAGGGTGGGAAACTGCTTTTTATTACCTTTTTTTTGCATCGTGGAAGTGCAGCCATAGCCAAGATGGGTCACCGGATCGAGGTCAAAGTGGGTCGAGGTCACCCATGGGAAAGTGCCTTTTGCTACCAAAATTTGTCCTTTTGCTACCAAAATTTGTCCTTTTTGCTACCTCGTTGTCCTTTTGCTACCAAAAAATGTCCTTTTGCTACACGAGTCCTTTTGTTAACTAAATGCATCCACCTCCGAGCGGGAAGGTCATGTGACCGGAAGTGACGTTATCCGTGGGTGTAGTGCAAGTGCTTTTTGAGCATTCGCATTGTAAGAACTCTTAAGAGCCTTCGGAGCGTGAAAATGACCAATTAGCAACAGAATGGGGGGTACCAAAATTGGGAGGGGTGTTCCCAAAACTGGCGAGATCATGCGAGTGATCTGTGAGCTTTCGCATTATGATAACCTTAAAAGGCTCTAGAGTGCATCAAAGCGTAAAAATGACGAATTGATGACAAAATGACAAAAGAATGACAAAAGATTGAATATTGTATTGTACAGCAACAATTGCATTGTAAAATTCCTTTATTGTAACCATGAGCTCACCATGCCTACAACAATGTATAGCATAGCACCCTCTTTAATAATGCCTTGGCATCTCCACTCTAAAAACTGTCATTCCATTCCCAGCTGTCAAACTAGTAAGTTACCTTTCGAGATTAATAATTAGAAATTCTTCCTCCCCTTTTCCTCCACTAGTCCCAATTTCTGTCATCATGCCCCCAAAACATCACTTGTATTCGTCCCCATTTCATTAGTTGCTTTGTAACAGATTAGGCAGTGGCAGGCAAGTCTCTTAACCATCAAAATCCTGAACAATAAACATCATAGCCCTAACTCTACTTTGCAATTCTTTCATAAATAATAATTCCGCTCGTAATCCAGTCCTTGACGCTACAAAATGGTGCATCGGCTAAAATAAACCCACCAAAAATGTAAATTGATTCAGGAAATCCTAGATAGCAGATGGAAATTTTGATAATTTTTAATTTGAAAGCTAAAACGTTAATGTATTAGAAGTTTTGGTGAACCTAACCATGTTGCAACCAGTTAAATTCAGTTAAATGCTTTAGATTCTTCCCTCCATTTCCTCCTCTCTTCCTTCATTCCCCACTTCACAGTGCTGTAATGGAGCCTAGTGAGGAGCCACGTTACAATTTTCGTCTGACGAAAATAAGGGAGAAGCAGTGTGACCAAATGATGTCAAGCTCCACGCCAGGGGAAGGAATCGGCGCCAGAAATCAAGCAGTGAATTTGATCGACCTTTATGTGGAAGCGGGGCAATCTCCTGCCGTACTGAGCCCAATTGTAGCATCTGGAACCCAGGGAAGAAGTAACACCATCAATTTTGAAACTGGTTCTGTGTCAAGTGAAGGTAGTTATGGTCGGCATGTCTTCATGTTCGAAAGGGAGGTAACTCAAGAATTTGACCCCCTCCTTGCCAAACTTCCAGCATCCAGTCTAACCTTCCCTGTAAGGAAAAGTGTTACAAAAATTACCAGAAGGAGACAAGAGGTAGCACCAGAAGAAATGTATGATGAGGATTACCAGCGTGGCCAAGAATTCCAAAATCCAAGTTCCATTTCAATCGACCACTACGGCCATCCGTTGAATCCCAGACGTCTAAAGAGTAAAAACTTGCCATCAACAACCATTGTTTCTGAGCTGGCCAACTACAGTAGATTACGAACCATTGAGTTTGAATGAGATTACCCACAGCTTAACCAGAGGTCAAGTGTTGCAGTAGCTCCTGAAGCCCCTGAAGTTGTCGTCACTGCACCCAATTCGGAAGGGAACCAGCTTAGAAGTTCTCAAAGGTCACAGCAGAAGGACCTCCAGAAGTCTACGATGGAAGAGTTTGAGTTAGAAGAAGTTAATCTGAGCTTGACGAGTGAAGAGTTGAGGAATCTAATGCGATTTGTGCCAGCATCAGAGCGTGGAAGAGATGCAGCTTGACGTTCAGACCCTACATTTACATCCAGTAAGCAAGATCAGCTTGTTAATTTGTACAATTCTGCTGATTCAACTTCTGAAGAAAGATGCCATGAATGGGTAAGAAATGTAAGTGGTCAAAAGTTAAATGTAAGGGTATCTAATTTAACTGACCCCTTTAGTGTCCCTGGTGTACAACAATTACCTAGTAAAAGAGTTACTGTTGCCCCATTAAGAAATACTGTTGATCCGAGGGAAGTTTACCTTCCAGAATTTGCTAAATATTTTCCCTATCATGAGTTTAATAATCCAGAGAGGGGGACAGCTAAATTAATAAACCCAAGCCACTTGTCAAACACTCACCAACCATCAGGGGTTCTTCCGCCTCCATCAGTTGTTTCTTCAGTTAATGAGGATTCTAAATTAAGCCTTTCATTAAAAGTGCGTTCCAGCTCTGAGAAAAATAAAATAGCTGCAATGTCATCCAGGCAGTCTGACAAATCTTGTAGTGAATCGGTTAAGGAAGATGTGAGAAATATGAGGGTTCAGATGGAGACGTTAACGGAAGCTATTGTAAGCTTGCATGTGTCCAAAAAAGATGAAAGCTCAGTTAAACCAACAGCCAATGTTAGTGCAATTTTCGACCCATTAATCCGTCATGTTGCAATGGAAAAGGAATCGACCTTGCCATTTACCTTGCCATCGAAGCCTTCTGATAATTTGAATCTTAGTTCGAATTGTGGTCCTGAAATTAAAATTAAAGCGCTTGAACTGCCACGTTACAATGGTCTTTCTTCTTCAACCCCAGCCTTTGTCTTCCTAACTGAACTAAACAAGATTAAAGCTGTGAAGGGCTATTCAGACGAAGAATTTTTGAGTAGTTACATTCCATTAACACTAACTGAACAGGCATATACTTGGTTTAGAGAACACCCACCATTCAATTCTTACAGGGAATTTGTGTCTGCATTTAAGTATGCCTTTCATCCTCTTTCCAAAAATTGTCGGTTAATTGCAACCTTAAGACAGACTTGTTAGGGTGCAAATGAAGGCTTTCAGTCATATTTCCAAAGGTGTGAAGCTTTAACAAAACAGTTCGATGACAGCTATTCTGTTGAGGAGATCATAGAAATAATTAAGCAAAACCTTTGTGAAAGATTTCAGCCTTATGCATGTCAAGGGGATTTTCATAGCAAGATTGAGTTTTATAATTATGCTACGAAGATGGAGGTGTACTACAAGCTAAAATGGGTGTAAATACAGTCTTATCTGGTAACGCACTGTATCCTAACTCGAATGTGTCTTTCCCGAACGTGTCGCGTTTCACCAATGGTGTAAGGGTTCCGGCAGTTAGTCCAACTGTGGCGACGGCCCCTAATAAATAGGAAATTTTGCCAATTGCATAACTCGACAAGTCATGATGCTAGTGAATGCCAACAAACTAAGCAACTGAGCGAGGTTATTAGGAGTGGTTACATTTCTATCATAAATTGTTGAATAATTTAGGCTCTCAATCTTTGGTTAACAGCGTTCAATATGTTAACAGCCAAAGCAATCAGGTTGCAGTTATTCAACCTAAATCCTCTTTGTTTGCCAATTTAGATCAGAGCACTCCAGCTAAAATGCAAAGGCAAACTATAACTTGTTCAGAATGCTTTAAAGTTGGGCATACTTGTAAAAAATGTTGGGTTAAATATCCAGAGCAGAAGGCAGCCTTTACAATTCCTTGGATGCAGGGAATGTTAGCCTGATCTCACAAACAACCTCTGGGCTAAACCCTTCAGCACCGCCTTACCAAACGCATAAGACGTGTCGCGAAAGTTGGATTTGCAGTACCGTCATCACAGGATTATTGGTACGGAGGCCAGCTACCCGACAATCCTCGACAAATTCCAAGAGGATACCAGATTAAGCGACCCAAAAAGCTAGACTATTTTGACCTCCCAGATGAAGTTGATGGACATAAGGAGCCCCAAAATAGCCCTTGTGGTTATGTTGGTGTGCAAATTGGGGGCAAAATTGCCGACGCACTTTTGGATGGTAGCTAAAGGTAAAGTTTTGTACACGAGGGCTTGCATGACGACCTTGTAAGTTTGGGTTACAAATTTAGAAAAAGGGACTATCGAATTCAATATGCTGATGGGCATTGGGCGATTTGTCCGGGGTTTTTCTTAATTCCTATCCAAATTAAGACCCATTATTGTACATACTCTTTTACTGAAATGCCAAATGCTGTACAACCTTTAATTCTAGGTGCCGACTTTCTAACTTGGTCCGGCATGATTTTGAATTTTAAAAAGAATTACTGGTTTTGGGATCCTTACAAGGGAGACGTCTATGCACTTCGTCGCAATCCCCTGCGCTTGCTCCCCCCAACTGTTGGTGCGATAACTGGCAACGTGGAGTTACATCCCAGCTTGGAGGAAATCCGAGAGTAAGTCAATAACATTACAATACTGAATGATGTTCAGAAGGAACAACTTTTCTGTTTACTTGTTTCTTGCCGTCATATTTTTTCAACTAGAGTGGGAAAATTCAAACATTGCCCAGATATGGTAGTTGACACTCGAGGAGCTCCTCCAGATGCTTGCTGCCTCTATCCCCTTAGTTATTTAGGCAGACAGCAGGTCGCTGAGCATATTAAAAACATGCTTAACATGGGAGTAATAGTTCCGGGTTTCAGTGAACATTGTTGTCTGGTTTTTGTTGCGCCAAAAAAGGACGGACGAACTAGGATGGTGCTGGATTTTATCCCTCTTAACAAGAACTGCCCTAGAGACAAATTTCCAATGCCACTCATTGATTCCCTCATAGCACGATACGACAAATGTCCCTATCGATCAAATTTTGATCTTCGTGATGGTTATTGGCACGTACCCCTCGACCCCGAGAGTGGTAAAAAGGCATCGTTTGTCACAACAGAAGCTCAGTACATTCCTCTTCGAGCTCAGTTTGGCATGCGGAATACCAGGCCCATTTCTGCCGTTCTATGACGCAATGTGTTGAGCCTATAAGCCACCTAGGAGCCAGTTCATATGTGGATGATCTAGGCTTGGCCAATAGGTCTTGGAACGATCATTTGAAAGGCCTGGAAGCTTGCTTGTCCATGATGGGCGATGAAGGCTTAGCAGGACACTTTCAGAACACAGAATTTTGCGTTAAGGAACTATTAATTCTAGGTTATTTGGTGACAGATGAAGGTGTAAAAGCCAACCCAGCAAAAGTACTTATTTTACAGACTTGGCCTGTACCAAGAACTGTGAAAGAGGTGTTTAAGTTCGTAGGCCTTGCGTTTTGGTTCAGAAAGTCTGTGCCGAGGTTTGCCGAACGGATCTCCGCATTGACAGATATACTGCGTGATAGCAAACAAAAGCAGCTCAAATGGGGTGCTAGAGAAGATGAGGCGTTCAATAACATCAAAAGTGCCTTATTGGATGCGCCAATTTTATCCCACCCTGATCCAACTAAGCAGTGGATTCTGTACGGATACGCAAGTGGAACTGGTATTAGCTGTTTATTATGCCAGAAGGCACCAGACAGCGACCATAAAGGTTTATGCATGCAGTCGATTGTTGGATGTTGGAGGTCGATTGTTGGAGAAGGTGGAACGTAGGAGTCCAAATCGATTGAACCCGGCTTGGTGGACTCCTGAGTTGGGTGTTTTACGTGCAAGACTGCGCAGCGAACAACGCACAATGAAGACATGTTTTGTTGCTAGAAATTGTCCAGCATTCTTGACTTTTCGTCGAACTAGACAGGAATACCGTAATGCCATTCGCGAGGAGAAGCAACACTCCTGGCGTAACTATTGTGATATTAACTATAACGCAGATCCGTTTGGCCTTCCGTATAGATTGCTGGCTGGGAAATTGAGGAGCACTCGTGGACTGCCCAGTATACAGCGCAAAGATGGCACTTGGACCAGTGATGAGACCCAGACTTCTTCGGCTCTGCTTGACCAATTCTTTCCAAAAGACAATCAGAATAATGACACTCGTGCTCACGCTGCTGCACGTCCTTTGATGAGTAGTGCTTATCAGGCTCATGACGATTTTGAATTTTCCCTTGAAGAGCTTGAGCGTGTAGTCTGTACGGTCAAGATAAACACCGCTCCTGGTTTTGATGGTTTTCCTTCAGTTGCTCTTAAACATGTCTTCAATTCATGTGGAAATTGGTGGCTTAGGTTGCTGAATGCGTGTCTGAGATATGCTGTGTTTGATTCATGTTTGAAGATGGGATTGATTGTGCTGATTCCAAAGCCTGGAGGCAAATTGCGACCATTGACTTTGTTACGTACACTTGGTAAGATTTTGGATAAACTGCTGGTTGGAAGATTGATGCACTTTCTGGAGACTAAACGTATACTTTCTGAGACGCAGTTTGGCTATAGGCATGGATGCAGCTGTCAACAGGCTATTTCACATCTACTTGGTAGTTTGCGAGACTCGAAGCGAGAGAATCGACAATGTATCATTTTGACAACAGATATAATTAATGCTTTTAATCATGCATGGTTCCCTGGAATCTTTGAAGCTTTGCGAAGATGGTCCTGCCCCAAGAATCTGTACCTGGTGATTTTGAGCTTTTGCATGGATCGTGTTGTGAATTTGGGTTCTGTGCCAAGATTTTCACGGCGAGGCTGCCCTCAAGGCTCTCATCTGGGACCGGTTCTCTGGCTCGTGGTTATGGAGTTGCTGTTTGCGAAATTTCGTACGGACTTTACTGTGAATAGTCCAAATGCTGACTCCTTCTTTATTCAGGCTGTTGCTGATGACACCATGATTAAGATTGCCTCTATTACTGTGGTTGAACTGGAGCGTTTATGGGTTCGAGTCTCACAGGTTTTGGAGCAGTGGGCTGCGGAGAATAAGCTTTTGTTTAATTTTGATAACATCAAATATGTTTTCTTTCCTATCGCTAGAGTGGCCAGATTTCCAAACCTGCGCTTTGGACAAGTTATACTAGAGATGGTTCCTGCTATGAAGTACCTTGGCATGTGGTTGGACTCGGGCCTTCTCTTTATCGAGCATCTTAAGAATATTCGAGGCAAGATTTTGACGATTTCTAACAGATTGAGATATGTGGCTTCTACGACATGGGGCATGCGGCCGGGCACTTTGTGACTACTTTTTGTTCGTGCGGTTCTTCCTATGATCTTGTATGCAGCTGAGATTTGGGGCACGCGAGGTTTTGACTCAAGAATTCGTAAGCAACTTGATTGTATGGCCCGCCCTTTCCTATTGGCAATTTGTCGTGCCTACCGAACCTCCTCAACTGACAGTCTGTATGTGATTGCTGGTATTGTGCCTCTTCATCTGCAAGCGATTGCGAGATTTAGGCATTTTGACACCATTCAGAGTGCGGATTTTGTTAAACCTGTGGCTCCAGGACATTGGCTGCATTCTGCTAGTCGACTTTTACTTCCTATCCGTGATTTGTCCTCCTGGGTGAGCAAGAGTGATTTTCAGATTTTTACCGATGGTTCTAAACGTTCTGGTAGAGTCGGCTTTGGCTTTGTGATCTTTGATGATGAAATTAGGAGAGTTACTGTTCGCTATCGACTTCCTGATGACTGTACTGTGTTTCAGGCTGAGGTTGAAGCTGTTAATAGAGCTGTTGCGTGGGTGCTTCTTTGCCTAAATACTGGTGACTTGCTGGGATGCGTTGACATTATATCTGACTGCAAATCTGCCCTGGAAGTTGTGCGTGAGGGCTGTACTGATTATAATTCTTCCTTCTGCGCTTATATGTACTGTACATTGCTGAATGCGTGAGCCGAGGAAGCGCAATTCGACTGTTCTGGGTCAAGGCGCATGTTGGAGTTCCTGGCAACGAGGCTGCTGATCTTGTTGCTAAGGCCTCTCTTGAAGATGACAATGTGATTCCCTATCCTCTCCCAAGATCCCTCTCTCGAAGATCAACGATGGCGTGGCAGATTGCTTCGTGGCAGGAGGAATGGAACGCTTCGACCAAGGGACGTAAAACATTTGCATTTCTGCCTGAGGTTAATCAAATTGGACTTTTTGGCTGTTCTAAACTTACGCAAGCTCTCACTGGACATGGTAATTTTGGCCAATACCTTTTACGATTTCATCTGGCTCCTTCAGCTAGTTGTGCTTGTGGACATGCGGATGAAGACATTGAACACATTATCCTTGATTGCAAGTTGGAATTTCGTGTTGCTGCCAGAGCTGACCTATCGCAATTCTGGGTGGTAAATGGACTTAGCTTGCGGCCCTCTTTCAACCTTATGTTGGTGGAGGGACAGACAGGACTTGTTGCGTTTTTGAATCGAGCCATTCGAGACCCATTTGTTGAGTAGATCTGGATATGTGGATTTGTGCGTTATAATTTGAAAATGGAGTGTGTTTGGACATGACGTTTACTTTGGTTTTGGACTTATGTGATTTTGAACTTTGTGGCATCTGTGTGTGACCTTCTATTATGAACCGGCTGAGAATGATGGTTTTGTTTATGTTGTTCTGTTTTGTGACTGCACTTTGTTGGCTTGGTGTTTTTCTGTTTCTCTGTCCTGTCCGCTCTCTTTTTGTGAAAATATGGGGGGAGGCTGCTTCTTGAAACTCTCCTAACCTGCTGATTCTGCCAAGAGGTGCTATTTTGTGTGGTTGACACTCGGGCGACTGTTCTTGAACACGAACCTTAGTGGACTATGGCGGTTGGGTTCGTTTGGCTGGTGTTTTGCTTTCCGTCTTTAGTGACTTGGTTGTGCCTTATGCCCTCACGGGATGAAAGGTAGTGCGGTGGCAACCGTGCAAGTCTTACATGTTGCATGCACGAAGAATGGATCTGGAGTTTGCTGAGTGGCATTGTTCCCTAAATACAATGGTTAAAACAATGTAAAACAATCAAAATGATCGTTTAGGGTCCCGTAATTCCGGAATGGATCGACCAATTGAAAAAGTGGTCCCTGTAAGGTTGAAGCCCAGAGAAATTTCTGGCTCAGAACATGTTTCAGATTTTAGGTTGGTGCAGTATTTTTTTCGAAATCGTGTCAGTCAAGAAGAACAAGAACAAGAAGCAGAACAACAACAACAAGAAGTGAACAGTTTTCAAATTTACGTGTGGCTTCCTACGTTTACTTTTGCACGAAATTGCATAAAAGTTGGTGTAAAGTTTGGAAAAGTTTCTATCTACTATCTGGCCAAGTTTGGTCGAAATATATTGAATAGAAACGGAGAAATTAATAGTTTTAGTTTTGCTGGAGAGAGGACTTCAAATGATACTGTCAACTTGTTGCTTACAGCAATCCGTTAAGAACGGGGAAAGAAGCCGAACTGTTGTAACCGCTCAGGAGGATGCCACAATTATGAGCTCGGGATAAAATACATGCCTGTCAATATATGCAAGACAAGGCACCAGCAGCTTTTAACCATAACTTATCAAGACGTTTTAAAAAGCGCCGACGAAGAAGCGAGGTTATTGGAATACGGCTTCACCGAAAGGAAGAAGAGATTGTTGGAGGGAGGCCATTTAACTCCTATTGAGAGTACGGCTATTTTGCCTTCTACTAAGGGAACTAAACGATACTCGAGTTACAAAGAGTTGATGAATCGTATTAATCTCGACATTCAAGACCTTCAGAAGGAATTGCCGGATGGTGACCACATGAAAACTTCTGAGGACCCGCGCATCTTGTACAACGAAAGCACTCACACTTTTAATATACGTAATTACGAAGGTGAAGAAAGTTACAGCAGGCTTTATTTAGGCCCTAAATTAGCTTCTCGTTTTGGCTTTCAAAAATTTGAAATGTTACCAGATGTCGTGGAGCACTCCGTTGAAACTTTTGTGCCCGTATTGGAAACTACTAATACTCCAGTGGACAGCATCTATGGCTATACCGACCTTATCCAAGCTAATCATGTGGGTGACTACAAAGTGCCTTTATTGAGAATCGTGCCGGTTTGTGGTCAACCGGAAGAAGTTTGCAGCCTCGAATTTAACAGAATGTATTATTTTCCTATTCAAAAAGAGTCATTTCAATTTATTGAAATTTTGCTAGCCGATGATGTGCGTAGGCCTATAGAATTTGGTGATTATGGAAGGACCGTTGTGGTGTTGCATCTTCGTAAAAGACGGCCTTTGGTAGACCATAAGTAAGCTAGCGTGCCCCCCCCTCCCTCGCATACATCATTCGTACATCATGAGAGGAACGTGTCCTTACACTCAGTACTATCAAGAGCAGGCGGGGGAGGGATACCCATATATTACGACTGTCACGGGGATCAGACAGGAAACAGTCTCGGGTCAATTTTATCTAGCTTGGGCAGAATAGCTATGCCCTTTTTGAAGGGAATAGGTAGTTTTCTGGGACGAACGGCTCTCTCTACTGGCCTCGGTATAGGCTCTGACGTGTTGGGAGGCTAGTCATGGAAGGATGCTTCGCGTGACAGATTTACGGAAGCTGGTCGTGATGTCATGAGCGAAGTTGAAAGAAGATTGCAACAACGTGACAGTGGTTGTAAACGGAAAAGAAAGGCATCTAAAACTAAAGCTAAGCGTTGCAAAAAACGAAGAAAGAAAGCGTGAAAGCCTAAAACCGTCCTCGATTAAGCCTGCCTATATTAACTGCCTACCCTTCTCCCTTCAGTGTCATTTTACGTCAGGTGGGTCAACATGGCGTACCTTCACCCAAATTCCTGCGAGTGTCTGCTAAACAATTTAGATTTGTTCAGTGTCAGCCCCGTTTAGTTATCGGTCCAGACAACTAAGATGGTGGAGTATCATCCAGTGGCAACTATAGGTGCTAATCAAGTGATTGATTTCCTGGTTCCACCTTCTGATGATTACATCGATATCTCGAACACGTTAATTTACATGCGAGTTAAAGTTGTCAAATCCGGCTATGGGTCTGCTTATTCCAACGCTGAAAGTCAACTGATGGGACCTGTCGATTTACTGTTACACGCCATGTTTTCTCAAGTCGACATCAGCTTGAACGGTAAATTGGCTACTGGTACCAACGACCATTACGGATACAAGGCGTTCATGAAGACCATTTTAAGTTATGGTGATGAAGCAAAAAAAAACTCAGTTTGAATCCTTGCTCTTCGTGCCCTATTCAACTCGTCAATCTAGAGCTGCGCAAGGGGCTGAAATTGATCTCATTGGTCGAGTCAGCCACGATTTGGTGAACCTGTCACGACTTATACTAAATGATACTGAACTTAAATTTCGGTTCGTGCCTCAACGTGCAGAATTCTGCATGTATTTAAACGCTGCTGGAATGACTGCTGCTCTCACACCCATCATCGTTCCCTTGGATGCTGCGCTCTACGTACGAAAGGTGACCCCATCCCCCTCCATCTTAGTAGCTCACGCCAGAACGCTCAGTACAGTTTTGTCGGCAAAATATCCTTACAGAAAAACTGATTTTAAGAGTCACACTTTGCTACAAGGCACACGTAGCGCAACGATTGACAATATTTTTAACGATGACATTCCCAGCCGAGTAACTATAGGATTAGTCAAACACACAGCTTTTAATGGCGTTTATGCCAATGACCCATTTTTCTTCGAGCAGTTTGGTTTAACTTCATTGGCGTTGTCCGTCGATGGTATAACTCACAATTCAAAACCTCTGACTTGCGATTTCACTAATAATAAATATGTGCAAGCTTTCATGTCGCTGTACGAAGGACTGGGAATACAGTACCACAATACTGGTGTGGGTATTTCTTACGCTGATTGCAAGTCGAGTGGGAGGACCTTATTTTGTTTCGATTTTAATGCAGATTCTAACTCTAACGACCCTACTCACATGTCTTTAGTTAACAATGGTATAGTCCGTGTAGACTTGAAATTCTCTGGAGACTTGGCTCAAAACGTCACCATTGTGTTTGGGGTGAAAAAGAAGCTTTGTTGGAAATTGATGAAAAGCGCAACGTACTCTCTACAGAATGAATACGAGAGAAATAGACGATATCTTGCGTCCGTTGTGTAGTGATTTTTTAGGCGTGTTCCCCTCCAACCATATTCCAAATGGGAGGGGCTGGTCAGTAATTAATCTTGAGAACCTGGCAGTCATTGGATGGTTTTGGGTGATTGTGAATTTTTTGATAGCTTCGGACTGTTGCCTCCTACGAGTACTTTGCTCGAACATTTAAAAAAGAGGTGTAATGGAGATAAGTGGTGGTACAATACTGTAAAACTTCAAGATTTTTATAAGAAAACTTGTGGTCATTTTTGTATTTATTACATCTTAAAACATTGCGAAGGGGCTCCCCTCTTCAGATAGTTGATTTTTTAAGTGTTAAACCTGATGTAGAATGATTTGTTTACGATTATGTTAATAAGCTCATAGTGTAATTGTTTATTTTTATGTTAAATAAATTTGTATAATTTTTATTTATTGTGTGTTTTTCTTTTTATGTTCTCCAGGTGTACTGATGTTCACGTGTGGGCAGTGCGGACGGATGTAGGGGACGAGGGCGCTCCTGACACATCATACGAGGGCTTTCCATGACCGTAATCTCGTTTGTGATGTGTGTCATCGGTCCTTCGCAAATGACTTCAACCTGAGATGTCACTCCAGGCTGCACCTCGTCACATGCCCCATCTGTCGGCACACATTTTCGATGCATGATGCTTTCCTGCATCACAGCATCGAGGCTTACACCACCCGTCCACCGGAGCCACCAGTGTTCAGGGAAGAGACGTCGGCATTTAAATCGTACTTCAAAAGGTATACGTACACGTTATCCAGCGATATGCGTGACGTTCGTGACTGTTTGGAGAATGTGAGACGTCACCTTTTGACTTTGTTCTCTTCTCTACTCGAACAGATGGGTCAGTTTAAATTTCTACTCTGCATCAGCATTGTTTTGGAAAAAAATACGTTTTGATGGAGAAACTGAACGCATGCCCATCTATTTGTGCAGTGGTGCTCATCAATTGTTGTCTTCTGAATTTATTGATGATGAATTACTTATTGCGATCGGTAAAATTCTTGATCAATTAGACTCTTTTCAGAAGCATGGGTCGGGGTGGGTGGTTTTTAGGATTGATGGTTGTGACATTCACATTGGTAGGTTCGTCCCTTTAAGCGGTGGGTGTGGAAAAGTGACTCTTGACACGTTTTTGCGAGATAAGCACGCAGTAGTGAACGTTTTGTGCGATGACAATAAATGTTTCGTGTACAGTGTCCTAGCTGGGTTGTACCCTGCAAATGATCACATCAATAGGGTTAGCCATTATCGTAAATACATGTTTTGGTTAGATTTGAGCGAGCTTTTCTTTCCTACACCTGTGAGTGAAATTGCAAAATTTGAATCTTTGAATAACTTGTATGTTTTATTGTATGGGTACAAGAACAAAAATGTTTTCCCAATTTATTTGAGCAAACGAACCAATTGTCAGGAAGTTAAACTATTGTTAGTTAACGGTAATCATTATTGTTGGATTAAAAATTTCAATAGATTGGTGCATACAAACGATCAGAAATATGTATGTCACTATTGTCTCTCGTATTTCCGTTCCAATACCGCTCTGGTTGACCATCTCAGTTTGTGCAGGACTTTTGCTCCTCAACGAGTTACGATGCCTACTGTGAAACCGTTCATGGAGTTTACGAGGTACGACCAGCAATTACCGGTTCCGTACGTGATGTACCTCAATTTTGAGTCGGTACTTTCTAAAATAAGTTCGTGTAACTCGGATCCTTCATCCTCGTTTACTCGCAGAACGAGTTTACACCAACCGAGTGGTTACGCTTACGTTGTGGTTGCGTACGATGGTAGCGTTTTCGCACATAGGGTGTTTCGAGGTGAAAATTGCATGTAAGACTTTTTTTCTCATTTGGAAATAGTTTATGAAGAGATTGAAGTCATTAAAGGGTGAATGCGATCATGCTTGGTTGTTGGACTATGCTAGCGCAACCCATTGTCATATTTGTGGTAACTTGTTCGGTGTTGGTGACAACAGGGTACGGGACCATTGTCATTTGAGCCGTAAATACAGAGGTGTGGCTCACAATTCTTGTAATTTACAGTACAGGTTTAAAGATTTCTGCCAATTTTCTGTCACTGTTTAAAGTCATATGATGGACATTTGATCGTAAAAAGTCTGTCTTATTTTAAAGATAAGAACATTTCTGTCATTCCGTAAAGGTTCACCTCGATACAAGTTGGAAATTACAGATTTTTTAGATAGTTTTCAGTTCTTGTCTGCTTCATTAAGCACTTTGGTTGGTACCTTAACTGATTTTCCTATCATGAGGAAAATCTTTCCACATACTCACACTTTTTTAACCAGGAAGGGTGTTTATCCTTATACGTATTGTGATTCATTTTCAAGATTTAATGAGACTCAGTTGCCTCCTAAGGAAGCCTTTTATTCAGATTTAACTAATACTCACATTAGTGACGATGAGTATTCGTACGCTAATACGGTTTGGAGAGAAACAAATTGTCAGACACTAGGTCAGTACCACGACATGTACGTTTTGGCTGATACTGCACTTTTGGCTGACGTTTTCAAACAGTTTAGGACTCTTAGTTTGAAACAGTACAATTTAGATCCTTGTCATTTTTACACCCTCCCTGGTCTGAGTTGGACAGCGGCGCTTAAAATGACTGGTGAGCGATTGGAGTTGTTGACGGATATTACAATGCACAATTATTTTACTGCAGCCATACGAGGTGCTGTCAGTATAATCTCTAAACGGTGCGCCCGTGCTAACAATCCTTTGGTGTCAAATTATGATCCCGATGTTGAACGCAGTTACCTTATGTACATAGATGCTAATAATTTGTACGGCTTTTGTTTGAGCATGGCGTTACCTTATTCACATTTCGTATGGCTTCGCTCGATTTGACTTCTTTGCCTCCTTGCATACTTAAGGTTGATCTCGAATATCTGGATGGTTTGCACGATTCTCACAGTGACTACCCTTTGGCTCCGGAACATATCGTGATAACTGAAGATATGCTGTTTCCCTTTAACAAGGAACAAGCTGCTAAACAAGGACCTTACATTCCGGGCCGAAAATTAGTACCTCATTTGATGGAACGTAAGGAGTACATTTCCTATTACAAGAATTTGATGTATTACGTTTCGAAGGGGCTTAAAGTCACTAAAATTCATTCTGGCATTAAATTCACCGAGAAAGCCTGGTTGGCCCCCTACATTAATTTTAACAGCATGAAACGAAAAGAGGCAAAGAGTGAATTTAAGATAATTCTATCTTTGGTAAGGCTATTGAGAACGTACGGCGGTACATAAATGTGACACTAAGTACTAGCGTGAAAAAGTCACTCAAATTGATGAGCAAGCCTACGGTCGAGTATTTCGATGTTTTGAACGATAATTTAATGCTTTTCAAAATGCGTAAACAAGCTGTGACTTTGAATAAACCTGTTTTTCTTAGCTGTGCAGTTTTGGAGTTGAACAAATTAGTCTTGTAATCTCACCACTACGACTACATGTTGGACAAGTACAGTAAGAATTGTAGATTGTTGGGAAGTGACACAGATAGTTTTTTTTTACGAAATCAAAACTGAAGATGAGTACGCCGACATGGTTCAATCTTTGCATTTTTTTGACACTAGCTCCTACCCAACTAGTCATCCATTGTATTGTATCGATAACAAGGCTAATCCTGGAGTTTTCAAAGATGAGTGCAATTCGTTGCCCATAGAGTCGTTCATTGGTTTGAAGAGTAAGATGTATTGTTATACTTGTAACAATAGTGACAAGAAAGTGGGGAAAGGGGTGCAGAAATCTGTGTTACAGGATACTGTTACACGTGATCATTACAATAGGTGTCTACGTGATCATGAGTATTTCAGTTTTGAGCAGTCTAGTATCAGGTCCTATCTCTACGAAGTTTACAGCATTGTTCAAAAGAAATTGGCTTTATCTGTAACGGACACGAAAAGCTACATTGATTGTATAGGATTAGATTTTGTTGCATACGGTCATTGTACGTTACGAAACAAACAATAAGTATTTTTATTTTTCTGGAGGGTGACAATTATGACTACTTTTGTACGACAACCTTTTTCGTCATGCTCCGACTTAAAAATACTTTTTGTTTGTGATTTTTGTTTATTTTACAGGCTTTTGTACGGTTTGTATTTTTGTTTATTTTACATGCTTTTGTGCATATACTTTTGTCTGTAATCAGTGGTGGGTGTTGTATGTTATTTGCTGGTTTTGTCTTTTTGTATTCTATTGATTGTAGTTTTTAGGTCTTATTAAATGTTGCATATGAAAGCTTGTCTCCCGTGTCTTCCTTTCATTTGGTTGTTAGTCATTGTTGGTAATGGATCTACACGGTGATGACGTAGCTGACGATGGGGATTTGACTAAGATTGAACAGGCTATTTATTCAGCAGTACCTGAAATATACAGGTTTTATATTTCACATCAACTAACACGTATAAAATCACGTAAGGATATACTAGGATGGACTAAAAACCGTGAGCTTATTTTTAATGGTAAAGTTGTTACTGGGAGCGATATTTTTGAACTAATGATACGTTTCTGCCCGTCAAACAAAAAGAAGCCCAAGCCAATAGGTTTTGATGAGTTACTGGTTGGACTGTGCAAAATTGAACCTGCTTTTTTCGTTAGACATCGAACGTGATCACCTATATGAAGGGATGTTGTTGGTGACTTGATTCATTTGTTGCGTCACTTTTAGCATGGACGGTTATCGACTGTTACTCGATGCTGCCAAACAATCCTTGGTTTTTAAGACATTCTTGTTGCTGTTTTTACTGTTTAATTCTGTACTATTGACTTTGGATGTTGTACGTATGTCACAACAGAAGGCTGAAGAACATCTATTTGTGTCATCCGTTTGTTCCACTGAAGATGTTATGAACTGTAAAACTGAAAGTTTTATTGCATCAGATTTTCTTTTGTTTTCTTCATGTGATATTACTGGTGTGTTTGCTTACGTAGATAGCAATGGTACGTTCGTCCCTTTTTCCCATGATGAATTTGAGAACTTGTACATACATGCCAAGTCCATACTTGTAATGTCATTTGTTTGTGTGACGATGAATAAAACAGTTAGTTGTAGTTTGAATGGTTTCCTAGTCAATTTCTGTTCTGATATTTTAACACTTTCAAATGTCTCAGCCACTCCGAGTACTTTCTCATGTTTTCAATATGTAAGGGGGGGGGGAAAGGGTAAATACAGTGAGGAGGGTAAATGAGGTAAAGTGGGTAAAGCCATGAAAATGTGACATCATTTCCAGTTTTTGACGTCATTTCCGGTTTGTGACGTCATTTCTTCAATATGGCGGATCCAAAATGGTGGACCGGAAGTGGCTGTACTTCGCACACTTTTTTTAGGCCGGAAATGACGTCAAAAACCGGAACATTTGACGAAAAAAAACCGGAAATTTGACGAAAAAAAATGACGTCACAAACCGGAAGTGACGTCACAATCCAAGATGGCAGCCAAACCGTAAGTGGTGCTTTGTGTACGTTTTTACTACTACTCTCATTTCCGTGCATCCTATTGATACATACACCACTTTTCAAGATTTTGCATTCAAGACTTCAGGACTGGCATTTCATTTATTTTTAATGCCATTTCCAGGTTTTCAAGGAGTCGCATGAACCCTGAATTACTTACTTTGTAGGTCTGTACTAAGCACACTAAGACTAGATTTTTACGATTTTTTGTTGATTCGTTTATCCAAGTAGAATGGCTCATCTGACCTATCGTGTTCTAAAGTCAAAACTGTAAAAACATGTGAATACAGCAGTAAGGTTTCACGTGGACTAAACAGTACAGGAACACTACGGTATATGAAACTTTACATGAAATTTTATTTGTATTCCTTTGCTGTTTTGACTTCGGATCAGTTATACCTTACCTTAAACATTGCCACCTTTGTTTGGGTTCTGTCAATATACCTACCCCAAAATAAATTGGCAGAAATAGCTTGAATGGTCAATTCATGGTCTAAAAATCAACATAACCTAGCCTTGCTACCTAGTGTTAAAAAGCTGAATTCATAGTTTGTCTTGAATGATATTGCAAATACGGGCCAAGTCTCCAAATGTTTCTACATATTGTAGTTTAAATACAAAAGAAGAAAATGGATCCCAGCATTGACATTTTAATCAATTAGTATTGTGATTTTGAAAACTTCGGTAGAAACCAGTGCAAATGAAATAAGAAGAAAACAAATGGAAGCCTGAGTGAAAATGCAGATAGACGAACGAGACACGAATGAAACAATGGTTATAGTGTCCGCGGCCTATCTTGAGTTCGCTGCAGAAGGGACACAGATAATTGATTGTACGTTTTTAGTAACAGAGTGCCTTGCTGATATCCAAGATAGTTACAAAAACAATGGCGGCCGTTGATTAAAGCCGCCTCCTCCAGGAAGACAGTAGCTGCTCATAAAATACTTGCAGGACTCAAGATACGCCGTGCACACAATAATTTATTTTGTAATTTAATGCTTCAATTATGCTTCCAATGATAGATTTTTAGGGACCCAATTTTTAGGAATTTTCTTGTAAAAGTTAACGGTAAAAGCTTTTGATTTCCACGTAGTTTTTGTGGCTGTAAAGACGAGAAAATAAAAAACTTTACTGTGGAAACAACATTTTCCATGAATTTTTCATTCTCGTATAATAATTTTTCTGAAAGAAAAAGCCCCATCCTGTTCTTCCAATGCTCGTGTGGCTGTTGTCCCTTGGGAGAAAGAGGAATGTACAACTCCCCCCTTTCTCTCTACCCCCTACACGTGCGGCCCCCCCCGCGTGGGCGGTGCAGCATGTGGCCCTTATTCCGTCGTTGTGTTTGGCACCAAGTCAGTGTGGGGCTTGTTCCGAGTGGGAGCAGATCCTTGTGGGCCTTAGTATGTTTAGAAGCTGTTCCTTTAAGAGAAAGCCAAAAAATTACTTTGGTTAACAACTGGAATAAGTGCCACATGGATTAGCTCCCACGCGGATTTAGGCCCAAAAAATGTGGGTCTTGTTCCATTTGGCACTTACTCCATTTGGGGCTAATTCCGCGTGGAACCAGTTCTTAGTGGAGCTACTTCCAGTTGGGGCTAGATCCGCGTGGGTCTAGATCCATGGGTCTTCTTCCGTTTGTGGACAAATCCATGTGGGCCTTATGATTTGTGGAATACCAATCTCAACAACGTAAATTTGGAAATCCGCGTACATGTAGAAAACAAAGATTAATTTTTGCACGTTGCCAATAGTTACCTCCTGATTAAAGAGAGGATGCTGAAGCAAGATGACTCGGCTTATGCTGACACTGACGTAACCGCGTTGATTAATAATGCCCCCATGTTCCTGTTTTCTAATATCAAATACCATCTCGGTGATAAACAAGTCGACCAGTTAAATTATGCGGGGTTTGGCACTCTGATGAAGAGACTGCTCACTTACAGCTCAGCGGAGCAACCGGCTTTGCTCGGCCAGTGCTGGGCATTGGATAGCGCTGCGTCAGTCGCTGCTGAACTAACAGACAACTTGGGATACAAACAGCGGCATGCATCCATCATCGTTGAAACAACTCCCAAGAGAAGCTTTACCTTCGCCATCCCGTTAAAACACGTCATGGTATATTTCGAAAATTATGACAAGCTAATGTATGGAACTAAACACATGCTCACACTCATGCGAGCGAGTGATACGAACGCCATCTTCAAAGCAGTGGCAGCGGCCAATGGAAAAGTCGTTCTAAATAGCATCAGCTGGATCGTTCCACATGTCACTGCCTCGGACGAGCAGAAACTTAAACTCTACAATCTCATCGACAACGAAGCAACCGTGGATTTTGGATTTAGGCATTGGCATTACGATAACTGCATTCTCTCTCAAAACACCAGCTTCACCTGGCGGGTGCTGACAACTTCCGCTGTCGAAAAACCTATGTGGATAGTTCTAGCTTTTCAAACTAACAGGCAGGACTCTTTAATCAAAAACCCAGGCGTGTTTGACCGCTGCAGTCTGCAATATGCTCACGTGACTCTAAATTCAGAAAGATATCCGTTTCACGATTTGAACACAAATTATGATACTGGAGAGTACGTCGGCTTGTACAGAATGGCGCAGCAATTTTGGCAGCTTTGCTACAACACCAACGCCTTTAGTTTTGACTTGCTTCAGTTCAAGAAAGCCTATCCTCTCGTGGTGTTGAATTGCTCCAAACAGTCCGAGAGGCTTCAATCTGGAATCGTGGACGTACAAGTCAAACTGAATTTTAGAGCAGCAGTTCCAGCTAACACTACTTGTCACGCTCTCCTCATTGGAGACAGGAAAATAAATCTAAAATTGGACAGAGGCAAAGTCGAAGTTGTTTATTAAATAATAACAATAATAATAAAAA
>JAHWFP010213290.1:779-11097 GCA_023313725.1 Lithobius niger
CCCCCCTGACCCTCCTGAATGTTCTTGGTGTCGACAGCCACTTACGGTCCGGCACTTCCTTGTTGATTGTTGCCAACTTGATGGTTTTCAAGTTCTATACGCATCCAAATAGGCTCGAAATAGTTACGTACCAGTCGGGACTAGACACATTACGTTTATTTTTATTTTTATTGTGATACTGGGAAGAGAATAGGGGATTTACTGTGAAGAAACGTTAGCCGTTTTCGCAGATTATATTTTCTTGTTTTGCATACCCGAACATGAATCAGTGGCGTAAATATTGGGGTGGGGGTTGGGAACTCAATGAGGCGTAAAAATTCTTGGGAAATTTTATTTTTTATTTTTAGTTTAGGCCTACGTGTGAACAAGAATAAGTTTAGGCCTATTGGGCCGTACTCCACGTTTTGAATCTGTTCTGCGGAACTAGCCTATGATGATGTTTTTTTTTTTTTTGTTTGTTGCCAGTCGGTTTTCTGACTGACATTCTGTGATATACTTTTTGTTGCCAAGTAGGCCTCGCATAGTCACCAAAACATCATCACGGGACACGCCCACAGTAGTACAGGTGCTAGAAAAAATAGTATTTGTATAAAAAGGCTGAACAATTTCTTTTTGATTAGGGCACAGGAAATTACCCTACAGTCTTATTAGGGCCAAAGCGCCATGACTTTTAAAAGAAGTCCTTAAGCCCAATCCCTGGATATTGAAAATTGAAATTAAATTATGAGAGTCTAGTTTAGTCATTTAAGACAGGTTTAATATGATCAGGGAGAAGCTAAGCTTGGGACTTGAGTCCCGAAACCGGGACTAGTAGAGTGTTTGGGGGTGGTGATACCGGTTCTTCTTATGACATCATAATCTACAAATTTAAGATAGCCTACACTTCCAATTCTATCATCAACCAATAAAATGTGCACCGGGACTGGAGAATTTAGAACCCGAATCCCATCACCGGGACCCGAGACACTGCCATGAAAAAAAACCTATACTGCAGTTGGTGTCTGGAATTTTAGTCCCACAAGGCCAAAAGTTTTTTTTCTTCTTCAAATAACGACCATCATCTATTTTGTGTAGGCCCGTGAGTCGGATTCAGTGCACACTAGCCAATTTCTTCATGAAGTTGCAAAGCTACAGCCATATTAAGTTTGTGTTTCTCGGGTTAGGTAGGCCTGGTTATTTGATACACTGATATTGTGTCCAAAAATAAAAACTTTAAAAAAGGAAGGGGGAATTTTCTAGTACTGTCGGCCTACCTTTACGAAGAAAAAGAAAAAAAAAAAAACATATCATTATTTATGTCACTTAAAAAAGAAATCAGTTTCTCAGGTACTGCCTCACGGTCTACAAGTTTCCACTTGAACCCTTTTTTTAATTTTCCATGTTTGTTTGCTGTATACCTTGCTTGTTGCAGCAAAAGCACATTTTTTATGAATTGGTTGCGTTACCTGAAAAAGTGAGCTTATAAAATGTCAAGACGTATTTCACTTTCTGGCAACATGAATTCATGCTTTTTTTTTTCCCCTAAGCAAACATGAGAGAAAGAGGAAATTGGCCGCTAGCGCAGGAAAAAAATTAACTTTCACCAGCCGAGAAACAACTTTTTTTTTCCCCGCAGTTTCTAGCGGAAATAAGACTATTTATGCGGCATTGGTTTGAGATTCAGGCAGGCAGTAATGGCTACTCAATAACCGTTTCGGCTGTAATATTGGAGTTGAATAAAATTATAAGTAGAAATATTGACTTAGCATAAATTTTAAATAGTGATGTTGGCTACAGTATGACCACGATTATCGAAGCTAATTGTGCCTGAGGTTAGGATTGTAAAATTTTAAAGTTAAAGGAATTTCAATGTTTGAGTTGCATTTTGTTAGGCTAGTGATTTATGCTTTTTATTAGAGTTTTTATATGGAAGAGGATTGCAAGAACAGTTTGTTTCAAAATGTTTAAAGGAACCTATAGAATAATGATAAGAAATGAAAACAGTCCAATTTGTCCAATTTTCTGGAGAATAATAAACTGCATTCAGATAATCGAGGTTCCACTGTGCCATACAAGATGTATTGACTACATGGTGAGTGGAAACTTAAGACACAGTGAGTGCTTTCTGAGACCCACCAGCAAGGTGACAACTGCTGATTGTTTGACGTTCACAAGCACTGCCCAGAAGTTACATAACTGGAAAACAATGCCAAAGTAGTAGGCTACCAGTACTGGCAAACATAAGGCTTACATATCTTAGTTGTATGGCATTCGCCAATTGGCCAGTAGACATTAAAATACACTCGCCATTGTCCATTACCTCCTTTTCATGTTGGCTTAGGAATAATTTTTTGTGTGCTACTTAATGAAAAAAAAACTGTTTGCATTAACTAACTCGCCAATCCTATAACGAGGCTAGTAACTACTGCACACTTGGTTGGACAGCTCTTGTAATTCGCAAGCTGCATGTTTCTTTTTAGTACAGTTCCCAAGAGGGTTTCTTAATCTGTAGTCATTTTAGCGAGCAGCAATGAACTTCTGAATTTCCCTTGTCCTTTGGTGAAGGTTGGTACTGGACAATAAGCTAACATGACATTTTTTATTTTACGTGAATCAAGTTGCAAAATATTCCTTCCTTGGCAATGAACAGAAGTCGTTTAACCTATCTTTTTCATGTTTTGCAGGTCCTTTTTAAAACATTAAAGGAACTGGCATCTCCAGTTGACAGAAATGCACTTGAAGATGTCGTCAAGTCACTGTCAGCATACAAACAACACAGTTTTTGCCCTGGATTTTCTCCTGAAGATCTGAAAGATTTGACAAAATCTAAAGCAAAAACAGCAACAAGGTAAATTTTGTAGTTTTTAACAAATTTTAGCTTTTTCCTGCCAACAGGAGATAACTGAGAGTCGTGACTGAATGAAATGAAGCAAACTGAAAAATTTTCTAACCCTTTTCCGTGTTTTTGTAAACCAGTAGGAACATTTCTATACGCTGTTATTACGAAAACTAACTTTTTGACATACCGGCCAGTGACCAGCAGATGACAAAAGTTTAGTCGCCACACTAAAATTTTAGTCGACACAAATGAAAGCCCTTCACGCCTTCCTAGTCACAAAACAAAATCTCATATTTTTTGGGGGGAGGATAGGCATACTTTTTTAATTGATTGTACCCCAGCTCCAGTGAACAAACTTGGCTTCAGCAGCCGTATGCCTCTTTATTGCTGAATCTGAAGAGCAAATGCAAATGTTTTTGATGGTAGTCATTTTAGTTTCATTCATATGCTTGGAATTAAAAAAATTTACTTTAAAAAGCAAATTTGAAGACCAACAAACTCGGAAAAAAATTTAAAGTTAATTTGATGACAATTATCAGAATTTTGTTATATTAAAAGCGGGAAGCTCTTAAATGCTGTCAAGTTTGTCAAAGTGGCCACTGGTGCTAAATTTTTAGTCGCCAAATGGCAGCATTTAATCGCCAGCTGGCTAGTGGCCGGTGCCAATTTTCCCCTATAGCTGTTATTTTTGACAATACAAAACCAAATTTTAATGTACAGTGTAACTGTGTTTGCTGTCATGGCAGAAGCTAAAATCAAAATAATTTGACTGCTGAGGAAAAGGATCATCCTTCAACTGACTAGATTAAAGGTTTCAACGAGCTGCACCTGTGGAGATGCTACGCCAGTAACGTGGTAGCTGCTCCCGTCTAAAAAAAATTCCTGTGTTTCATTATTCAGGCCCTAAACACGTGGCATCCTGCTCTCCAGTTTACACGTGAGGAGAAAATGATTGGGAAGCAACTTTTCCTTGATGTCTCGATCACCGATGGAACCAAACTTTGATTTGAACCTTTCCAGAAGCTGTGCTGTGCCACACTGGACGTGGGCCTCCTTCTCACTCAGGCACCAAAGAACCCTGTTGAGAGCCTTACTGACAAATGAGCTACCTCAATTCATTGAGCATTCTTCAGACCATGTTACCACCAACTGATAACTCTCCCTTGCTTCATGCTACCAGTTATCCCAGCCCATCTCATCAATTCTGAAACCAAAGAGGGCATGGCTTCGGGCAAAGGACAATAAAATTCTGAGGGACAAAGCTGCTGTGCTCTTGTCGGACATCTGTGTCGATAGCTCAATCGAAGTTCACACCTACATTCCTGACATGAGCGAGAAAATGCTGACGAGGCAGGGGAGGGATTCACTGCTTTAAGTACACTCCTCTAACTTGATGAAATTGCTCCGGCATTGCAGAAAGGAAATTCTCAACTTTCCCATTTCCAACTCCTTAACTTCCTTGTTTCCCCCGTGCGTCACAACCAACGTTAACCCACCCATCACATTTGTGGCGCGTCGACAGCTAGGTCATTAGCGCTAACCTCAGTCACAGTACAGTAGTACGGATTGCCACTGCACCACACATTACAGAAATGTTAAACAAACCCCAAGTCTAGGTAAAAATCTGCACCTCCTGTAAAAACCCTGGACAGGAGACCAGACTCATCGGCTATCAAGATAGTATCCTATTTCCAGCTCAGCACATTTCAGAAGTATGACTGCCATTGTGGAAATGCCCAGCTCTCTCCTGTTTTGGTGGTGTTTGAAAATGGCAAACGAAGGTATGCTGAAAATGTACACGAATTGTGATTTTTTGTGTTCACCAAACTTCTGCACCATGGGAAGGTAAATGTAACAACAGAATTTATCAGTTTAGCTGCGTGAAAAAAAATATTGTTTTGAAATGTGAATAGTTTGTAAGTTTGTGAAGCTTGTAGCATGCCTGCAGTATTTAAAAAAAATATAAGAAGGCTTAACCTATCTTACCCTTAACCTTAAGGCTTATTAAGGCTTAACCTATCTTAAAAGAGGCAAAAAAAAAACACTGCAGTCGCGCCAAAGTGTCAACCTAACTTTCCAGTAAATGAATTTTTTTTTGTTTCTGTCGGTGCCGTGAAGCAGCTTTCATTTTAGACTCGTCTGCGCAGTACATTTCTTAAAATTAAATAGCACTTGACAGTCAACCCACTCAGGTCTTTCGCCACTTGGCATTTGGTGACTTGGAATTTCGCCTTAATCGACAAAACAGCGATTAGCAATAGACAATGACATTCAAAGAGGGATATCTAGAACTGTATAAGTTAGAAACTAACGGTTTGTGGCGTTATTCTCATACACTTAAACCCCGTTATAACAATACCTCTTACAACAATAAACCTGTTCAACAATGCTGTTTTTGAGGCTCATCAAGTAACAATGCATGCAAAATGTGATTATTTATAACGATAAACCTGATATAACATTCTGTTTCCAAACTCCCATGGACTATTGTTATATAAAGAGGTTTCACTGTATTTATTGGGCTATATAACATCTTTTTCTGCATTAATACTGGGATTGAAGAAAACTGTACAAATGCATAAATTAGAGAAACCATGCACCATGCAAAGACGTATGTGGTATACGACGAGTAGAAATTATGACATGACGAGTACTTTCTAAAGTCTGCGTTGGAAGCTATATAGGCTAACGTTTGGTAAATTCTTCCAAATTATATTTCCAGATCAGAAGTGCCGTATAAAAGAATTGCTTCGAGGAACTGCTTGTTGTACTTTGGTTACAAAAGAAGGCAGACTAATTTTGAGCCAGTAAGGAAATGCGGGGCCTGCCTGGGATATTTGCGACGAGTCCACCACTAGGATAAAAACAAAGCAAGTACATCTGAAAGAGCCAGACGGAGACATTCTAAGGTGAATTCGTGCACCCCATACGCCATTTTGACTCCTGGGACAAGACAAGACGCCTTCGAACACAAAGGGGTCGATACTTCCGCCGTCAACAAGCTAAGAAAATAAGCCGATTAGAGGGCAAACTGAAAAAACATGACATAAAATTGAACCAGTCGCAACATTCCCAAATGAAAAGCATCCACGGTATCATCTCAAAAAGTTTTTCTGGCACCTTGGGTATGTATCCGTTTATGTTTAGTTTACCTAAGCTGTTCATATTGTTTTTGGCCCTGCAAATCTACTGTAGCTAAGGGGTGCAGAACATGACCGAATGAGGTTCGTGAGAGATTTCAGAGAACTGAAATACGCTGAACTGTGGCTTGCCCAGGGTTCGTACACGGCCTTGAATTCCTTGAAAAGCCTTAATTTCGAAACCAAAAATTGAAAAGCCTTGAACATTGGCATTTTTTGGGGAAGAGCCTTGAAATGGTCTTAAATTTTGTTAGCGTACTATGTTTGATGAAATACAGTCAATTTATGTTTACATTCATAAAAAAATAGTTTTTCAGCGTAGTGATTATCTTCTGTTAACGATATGACGTGCCTTCGTTCGTATTCACGTGTAAATGCAGCATTGGAAAGGTAACTTGTCCCGCGATGGGACAAAATAAATAACTATTAAATAGATGTTTATTTGATTATAGAGTATAGGCTAGCAAAAAGAATGAATTTATTTTAAGGTAATTTTTAACAATTTGATGTGCAAAACGGCCTTGAAATTGGCTTCGAGTTGGACTTGAAAAGCCGTGAAAATGGTTTCGTCTCTGGTGTACGAACCCTGGGCTGGAAAGTCCTATGAAAATTAAAAAAGTCTGTACGAAATTTTCACGGGATATTTTGTCCATTAAGAATTTTCTGCACTCCTGCATTAGCTAATCCTGCTTATACTTCAAAACCAACTTAACTTTGTTAAGGATTTGCACAGACTTTACAGAAGTGAAAAAGTTCGAGAAAAATTGAGATTCCATGAAATGAGATACAATTTACTAAAATCTTATTATTTGAATTACTTTTTATGACTACTGCGCCTAAATTAATCGTGATTTTGAACTGCAAGTCCTAAAAAGTTGGCCAAAGACAAGATTTCACAAAGTTTATTTTTCTATGTGCCGTTCACGAAAATTTCCACTAGCCTACCTGTAAATTTCTGTATTCGGTTCGGGGATGCTGTCTACCCTGAGTGTTTTCGTGGAGAGCACACAGAAAGCACAATTTTACCTAAGGGAGTGGTTAAAATTAGTTTCTGTTGCCTAACCAAAAATATACACTACCAGTGTCCGCCCAGCCTACCCTCTTAAGAGTCACCACCATGACAGATCGAGAGGAAAAGTAGATGGCTGGCTAATGCAGTAACACCATTTATGGAGGGTCCTCACCTGCTGGCACATCCGCAGATGGGTTGTTGAATTGGGTGGATCTAAAGAGTTTTAATTCCTGCAGGGTAGATAGCATCCAGGAACTGAATGCAGAAATTTACAGGTAGTGTATGTATATTTATGGTAACGGCAATCGAAACCAATTTTAACCTCCCCTCAGGTAAAATTGTTTTTTTTTTTTTTTGTTATCTTGTGATACAAGCTCCTCAGTTTATATTCATGCTAATGTTTTTATTAACTCCCCCCAATGTTGTTGTTAACTAGTGTTTTGTATCAACAGAGAAAGAAATAGCATCGTGTCGCCATAATCCTGCCAGAAGAGACCTGCGTGAAGCTTGGGACCGTGATCGACGATCCAAACACCAAAGGGACAAGGGCCAGTTCTTTAACGATCAGACTAAGTGCAGTAAGTTTGTAGAGGTTCAGGGGGAGTGGGCGGCCCTAACGTGATAAAACTAAAGTGGATGGGAGATGGTTCAGTGTGTGGAATTCAATAATCAAGAAGAGATTCGGCTGGGTTGAATATTTGATGGTTCATTACTGCTGGATGTTATACATAGCCTCACCTGCCACGACTTAAACCAAACAGTTCTTAATTAATGACAATGTGATGGTTAAAATACAGTGACTAGCAGGGACATGAAAGCTTAAATGTGGCGGACTGGGGAAATTGGGGGAGGAAAAGGAATAAATTTCTAATAGTTAGGCCAAAGATTACTCACGGGGAGTTTAGGGTCGAATGCTGGCTTGGAATGAATAATATTAGATTACTTGAAATTAACAATATGTTGGCAAGGCAGAGCGCATGCTTAACAATTGGTTTGAATTCGGCATGCACAACAATACAGTGAATTGAGTTTCAATAATAGAGGCAGGGCACACTTAAGATCGTCATCCAGGCTCAGCTCAAGGGAATCAAGATGCTGGGTCAACAGTCCCAGCATCAGTTCGTCCAATATTGACGTTAACAAGAGCTGAGGCAGGATGAGTCACTACAGAATGCCCCCCTCCCTGAGACAAAAGTGCAGCAGCTCCGTATGATGCTGATGTTCTCTTTAACCTTGTGTATTGCCAACTTGAACTTTGATATTGTTGAACAGGCTCAGGACCCAAAAATAACGACATGAAAAAAAGAAAATACACAATATTACACTTAATAAATCGATCCCGGTTAAAGGAAACGGAATGGTTTACAAAAGCTCTAACTTATTAGTTGCCCAGCCCTAAATGTGGCGAGGGACAACTGTAAGACCTTACAACTAAACTTACAATCTAATTCCGTTCCACCTAGATCCCGGTAAATATTGGTACGGAGAGATCCTTCCCAACATCTAGGATTTTTAATAAATCAAACAGCATTTATATTGAGGTTGTCAAACAGCCAGTGAGTTTAAGGGTTGACGGACATTTTTTATTTAAAATAGTGACTTGAGTTATTATGATACTCGTTAATGCACACGTCCGTCACGACTCAAAGTTCAGTGCTAAATGCAAAGACAAAGGTCGACCAAATAAGCTGGCTGCTGAGCCCAAACGCGTCTCAGCAAGAAATACTTTAAAAAGTATCAAGTATAATTTAAAAAGTAATATCTTCAATTAAATTAGATTGAAGGAAAATAAAAAGGTCTGTCAAAGGTTCGGTTTTACCTGAGAAAATTAATGCTGATAAAAATAAGCGCTGGTTCAAGTCAAGCAGTTAATGAAAACGTTAGGATATATTTAAAACTGAATTAAATTCTCTTCAACGATCATCATATTAATGACAAGAAATAATGATGCAATTACAAAATAACTATGTTTGATTCGCACACTTAAAATAGCAGTCGCTAACTATTTACAAGAATATCGTGTGCAATCCAGATTATAAGTATATACACTCATGGATAGCGATGTTGCTAAGCAGCAGCCTCGCGCTCATGTGAGAGCATTGTTGATGTCAACGCGTTCGTTTTATGAGCAGGGAGATGTAGCTGATTTGAATTACACGAAGATGAAGTGCCCGCCCGTTTTATTTGCTTATTTTCAGGTAAGTAGGCGTTATACAATTACTTTGGAAGGTTGAAATTAACTTATTAATGTTCATAGTTTTAAGTCATGCAACGATTAAGACACGATTGCTTTATTATCTTTTAGAAACTGGATGTCAAAAACAAGATTCCGAATGCGGCAAAATAAGTGCGCTTATTCACAAAGATGGCTGCCTCCAGGGCTGTCGGGATTTCTTCATACACAGTTCCGATGACAATGTGATGGTTAAAATACAGTGACTAGCAGGGACATGAAAGCTTAAATGTGGCGGACTGGGGAAATTGGGGGAGGAAAAGGAATAAATTTCTAATAGTTAGGCCAAAGATTACTCACGGGAAGTTTAGGGTCGAATGCTGGCTTGGAATGAATAATATTAGATTACTTAAAATTAACAATATGTTGGCAAGGCAGAGCGCATGCTTAACAATTGGTTTGAATTCGGCATGCACAACAATACAGTGAATTGAGTTTCAATAATAGAGGCAGGGCACACTTAAGATCGTCATCCAGGCTCAGCTCAAGGGAATCAAGATGCTGGGTCAACAGTCCCAGCATCAGTTCGTCCAATATTGACGTTAACAGGAGCTGAGGCAGGATGAGTCACTACAAGTTAAAGCACTTCTTTACTTTTGTTATGTTTTCAAACAAGTTGTAATTGGCTATTCTGTTCAGTCAGATTTTTGGGAAAAAAGTTTATAATTCCACCTGTATTTTTTTGATGGTAGGGTGGGTTAGCAGCACAAATTTCTTACTCTGAATACTTGCAGACATTTGTGCAACCGTCTTGCCTACCTGAAAAAGGCACAATGGGGCACCAGCGTGGCCTAGAACCACCGATGGTGCCAAAGTAGCCCACGAGAAAGCATGGCGTACTGTGGGCAACGCGCTTATCTTCAGTTTAAAATTACTGTCATGTCTGTGTTCCTTACAAATAAAACAAAAACTTTCATTAGGGCTCTGTAAATGATCAATTGGCAAAAAAAAGTTATAAAACTATGTGAAAACGTCATAAAAGTTAGTAGCCTTCAGATGCACTTGGGTCCGGTCAAGCTGGAAAAACACTTTTTTAGGTTGTTTACACCAATATTTTTTATGTTTCTTAGTTTATGTACAGTGGCACCAACTTTGCTACCATTAACTGTATGATG
>JAHWFP010213291.1:0-10440 GCA_023313725.1 Lithobius niger
AGAACAGTTTAATACTATGATTGAAATATCTCCAAGAAAAAAAACATGTGTTAGTAATAAAAAACACTTATGCATATAAAACAAGGATGTGAACCTTAAACAACAAAATTCTCAAACGGAACAGATACAAGCAGAAGACATGTATAGCCATCAAGATCGCTTCAATACATGTAAAAAAAAAAAACGTCTGCTTGATTTTGTGGCGCTGCATATTCTTTTAAACGTATTTGTGCGACGCGGACGGTTTACATGTTCTTTTCTTGCATTTTTTCCTTTACAGTATTAAGTTTTTTAAGGCTTATATCCGTATTTAATGCTGCTAAGCGTTTTTAATGTTCATTATTTTATATTTGAGGATAACTTACCTTTTAGTCTGAAACCGAGCTACATTTAGCATTAGTCCCAAATATGTGTAAACTGGTAGCCTGAGCCTGTTGCTATGCATTATTTATTATGTGTTATTGTCTTTATTTCTTGCGAGTTATTTTATGTTGATTGTTGTGTGATAAGCCACAATATTAATTTGCCACTGAATTCACGGATGTTCATGGCCAGACACATCTGGACGCGTCACTGGTCAGCTCTGCTTTGCGTAAAGTGTGAAAAGATGGTGTGTGCTGTAATACTGCGTGCACTGTGGTGTCTCCCCCCCCCCCCCCCGCCAAGTACGGTTGCAATGGCAACTACAAATGGTGGTAAATTTATTTTATATAATCAGAAGCAGCTAGGGCTTTAGAGCAGATAGGGAGATATATGTAGTACTTGTTTCAACAAGTGAACGAATGTGTAAAGAAATTTTTTACAACACATCAAACAAGCCACGTGCCTCTTAATTATTGAATGTAAAGCTGATGCGTCCACGTGCACCAGGGAGCAAGTGGTCAAGGTTAACTATATCACTGTTACTAGAAGGCGCCCACCTAGCGGTTTAAAATGGTCGATAGCTGGAAAATACTGTCCATGATGTCGTTAGGCTTAATTGTGTAGCTTGCTACCTGGTGCACGTGGACGCATCAACTTTACACTCATTACTTAAGGCGGCACGTGGCTTGTTTCATAAAAAGAAATTTATTTGTGTGTTCGTTCCTTCGCTTGTTGGAAGTAAAGGTTAGACAGAACTATACAGGATGGTCCACAAAAAACTGACGATCCAACATTTTCTAAGTCCAACTTTTCTAGTTGGCACCCCTCACAATCAGGATAGCACAGAAATAAAGGCTGATGTAACAGGTAGGTTTCTGTCCTCTCCTGTTTCTGAGGGGTGCTAACTAGAAAAGTTGGACTTGAAAAATGTTGGGTCGTCAGTCTTTTGTGGGAAAAAGGCTATAGATGCTGTCGGCTGTCATTTGGTGGCAATCCCCTTTTAACACAAACGTAATAATCTCACCATCTTCTGTATCCACCACATGGCAAATTAAGAGAATTTTCGTATACTCTTCTGTCCATTTACTCATATGCCCAGTGTAAGGATGTTTCATCAGTCCTTCATAAAATGGGCCAGCTATGCTCGATCTATATCTGTATGCAGCTGGTCAACTGCACTTGGAAGATATACATATATAACGATGGGGGAACAGATGATTTATCCTTTGCAGTAAGTCGCTATTGGCATAGGTGTCGTATACGTAAGGTGGACGAGGTTTAGAAAAACACATGGATAATTTAAGGATTGCACTTTCGGCAAAAATAATTTCATGTTGAAGGCCGGCTCAACCAGTACGCTTCGCCAACTGAACTAGGCAGCGTGCTATAGAGCAGTGACATTTGCCGCCATATTGGCACCAGTATGGGTTTTGGAGGGCATAACTACAAGGTGCACTACATAAAAATGGAGGCAAAAACAACGGAAGAGCTGATTTCTTAGGCTTAACATAACGTTGTTTTCTCCAATAACAAAATTCGCGCGTTTCAAGTCTAAGAAATCACTATTCACAGCATCGGCTTCAGTATGACGCCCTTCTGTTTCTCTCTGCAGTGCCCCTTGCAGCTAACCCATTAAGGCTCCAGCATAGAGTTATACACAATAATACTACGTCGTGTCACTGCTCTATTGACGTTGTGGGTGTTACAGCATGTCAAGTTGGGTTCCGTAGTACCATCCCTATCTTCTAACTGCATGTACCTGAATTGAGCGTGTAGTTGCTTTACTGCATGTAACCACTCAAACTAATTTGACCAAAGCTCATGAGGGAACTAATCTTCTGCCGTATTCTAATGTTAAAGACGGATAAATTTGTGCAAGCTTTTTGAAGAATATACCAGACCACACGCAGGAAATTCGGTTCGTTTTTCTTTTATGGTGTAACGGATATCCAGCAAAATATACTGTGAACAGCAGTAATTAGTTCCTGTGGCTCATTTACAGCTTACCGCAATGTCGTTTTAATCTGGAGTCATGCCCCGTCTTTCAATTATTTATTTACCCGCAATGTAAGATAAGAGCCACGTTTTTAATTAGGACGTGAATTTTCATGAAATTTTAAAATCAGGAGATGGGTTTGGAAAGTTCTACTGATTTGCACGCATTCCAAAAAAAAAGGACAAACTTTCTGAATTAAATAAAAATTTTTCGTGATCGAAATTTTCAACTTTATAATTATTCTGACCTTAGTTGTAGCCTACTTTTTAAACCTCATAGTATTCACTTTTTTGCTTGCAAAACTAGCTTATCATACGTAATATCCCAAGAGCTAAGGAAATTATCGATATTTTTTTTCAACTCGAGTGTTTTGGCCCTATAAAATCACGAGTGCTGTTTAGGCAGATATTAATTTCCCGAGTGCATAGCACTCAGGAAATTATCTGCCAATAAATAGAACGAGTGAGTTTAATGGGCCAAAACAAGAGTGTTGAAAAAAATTTGATAATTTCCAATAGCTCGCGGGGTATTTAGTTAGAGAATTTCACGTAATATTTCACTATTCAGGACTCTAAATTTCGTATGCAACATTTAAACATTTTATAAAAGTCGCGCTGCCGTCCAAATATCAGCGCGCCGATTGGCACTGCGGCCGCCAGGAATAAAATTGATATTCGCCGTCGCTGAAGAATTCTTCATTGCCTCCCACCTCCAAACTTTTTACTTTAAACAATTCCGTAATAATAAATTAATAAATGCAGTACATAATTTTATTTTTTTCTAAAATTGCAAGAGTAAATAAAAAAAAAAAACAATCAAATACGGACTGAAGTGGAGCGTAATAAATTTCAAAACGGTGTTCAGAATTTGTTGCTAGGTTACGTTGACGTTAGGCCTAACGATACAGGTGGATTAACGGTTTTCGCCACAGGCTTCTACGTGTGTTTGAAGGCGTTGCTAGGTTACGCAAATGAACGACACAGTGCATATTTCGAAAGAAAGGCCTTCCGGACTGTTACTGGTAGGAAAATACATACTTTTATTTGAAATGAATTCAACAAACGTATCGTTAACGTGTCAACTGTGTAACGTTTGAAGCGAGTGACTGCCAAAAGCGTATCAACTTCAGAAAGCGCTCGCCATGTTTTGCACGGTTTAGCATTACGCTGCGTCGACCAATGAAAGCTGCAGGATATTGCCTAACTGATTTAGTTTTAAATTTAGCCAATTTACATCGACTTACAGTGATAACACCGAAGTAGCTTTCGGAAGCTACTGGAGTGTTATCACTGTAAGTTGGTTGTGATTGGGCGAATTTAGTACACGATCAAGTGAGCAAATTTCTGTCAGGGAAATTCTCATTCTAGTGTATTCCTCGAAGAGCCTAATTACCGGTGTGAGATATGAAGAATATACTTGAAGCTACGTACTTCTTCCCCCGTACTCGTCCTGTGCTGCACACTGAACCCTGTCGCCTATTATCTACATTCCGCTTAAAATGGCACTATGACCGATTGAAATGCGGACGAAAATAACATGGCGTCCTCTAGCTGCAGTGATATTGTTAACGTTTGTAGCTAGTTCCTAAGTGCACGAAGACGAACCAAACTTTCACTCAATAATTAAGGACGTCGTGGCTTGTTTGTTTCGTTAAAAGAAATGCCGCTATGCATTCCTTCGCTTGGTGCAAGCAACAGCTAGATAGTACTACACAGCGCTAGATGTGGTCAGATTTCGTCTGCTTTCAATCGGCGATAGTGCCACTTTACACAGCGCTAGATGTGGTCAGATTTCGTCTGCTTTCGATCGGTGATAGTGCCACTTTACACAGCGCTAGATGTGGTCAGATTTCATCTGTTTTCAGTCGAGATAGTGCCACTTTAAAAAAACACTAGAACAGCCCCCCCCCCCCCCCCCATAAGGCCAGTTGTTGTGATTTCCCGTTTGCATGAAAATATAGAGCAGCGTCAAGGGACGTCATATTGGCTACGAGACACCATTTGGAGGCAATAGCTACAAGGTGCACTAGATTAAAATATAACGGAAAAAAACGGCACTTCTAGTGAAGATAGTGCTTTGAGAGGGGTTTCTTATGCTTAAAAGAACGTTGTTTTCTCCAACAACAAAAATCGCGCGTTATAGGCTTAAGAAATCCAGTCTAATAGCATTGGCTTCGATAAGACGATGTTCATTTCTCCCTCCAGTGCACCTTGCAGCTAACCCAGTTACTGGCTCCACCATAGAGTTATAACAATAATACTACGTCGTGTCACTGCCCTATTGTGACTGGAAAAAACATGACGTCGTCAGTACTGTGTTTTTTGGTTGAAAACACAGTTCGAATCATTACTTATACAGACAATTCCGTTTGACAGACATACAAACAAACAAATGTTACTATCATAGTTATATAGATAAGGATTATTGAGATTCCCACTGCGGACGTCAATACAATTGCTGACACACACACACACAAACAAACAAACAAGCAGATTTTACGATCTTAGTTATATAGATTTTCTTCTAGTTCGCAGGCCTAAAATTAATTTACACTTATGTGAACATAATTATTGGCTGAAACGGGTACAATAACGGAAAGGCGCACTTGCCTGACACCGCACTTACGTTCGGTTTCGATCTTGTCCTGTGCAGGTCTCTGGGAAGTGGCGCCATACAGCGGTGGACGGCGTAGGTAATGAGAGAGGCGGCACGCTTTCACAGTTCTTCATTTTCACCTCTATTAGGCCTTTTATGCGCCAAATGCTACTTATTAAAATTCCTTTGTTGGCGTGTCGTGAATGATTCCGGTTTTGCAAGGCTAAAAGAACCACAACAGCGCGAAATCAAAACATTGTAGGGCAGTGACACGACGTAGTATTATTGTGTACAACTCTATGGTGGAACCAGTAACTGGGTTAGCTGCAAGGAGCACTGGAGGGAGAAAGGAAGATCGTCTTATTGAAGCCAATGCTATTAGACTGCATTTCTTAAGCCTATAACGCGCGATTTTTGTTGTAGGAGAAAACGTTCTTGTACGCCTAAGAAATCCCCTCTCAAAGCACTGTCTTGACTAGAAGTACCGTTTTTTCCGTTACATTTTAATGTAGTGCACCTTGTAGCTATTACCTCCAAATGGTGTCTCGTAGCCAATATGACGTCACTTGACGCTGCTCTATACGCTAAAAAGAGCTGAGATTCAGTTAACCTTTTAAACGAACTTGTATTTCACTGAGATAAGGGGCCATTCAAAAGCCACGTGGTCGGCCAGGGGATGTGGGAGGTCGGCTTTCGGCCACACGTAACCACACTGGGGGGAGGGGGGGGGGCAGTTTCCAAACAAACCACGTGGCCACTGATTGAAGGGAAAGCCATTATCTCCAATGGATTGGTGCATTTACCGTACAAGAGTTTCTGCGCATACCATCTCACTCAGCCTTACATTGTGTTTATGTTGTTCCTATATCGACCATGGTGCTTACCACGCAGTGTGGTAGTATATAAATCCATGCATCGACTAACGCCTGGGCCCCCAGTCAACCGAACTGCATTTCCCGAATAGTGGTGAAAAATTCAGCGGCTTGTCGTAGAATTCAACAACGTAATACTTCGTTTCCTTGGCTCGTACTAAATTCCTCGAAATAGTGTGCGGCTAGCAACAAGTGCTTCACTGAGACAATTTAACGCAGTGATGGCCTACGTAATAATGAACGTATTAGGCTACGATTTTAATATAAATATTTAATAATGACAGTAATAAAATTCATCCATTAATTGAAGGGAAATGGCAAGACTTTTCCACTGTAAAAAAGTCTAGTTGAATAAAACTATCGTCCAAAGAGCGTTAAAAATAATCCTACATTTCATCAATACTATGAGGTAAAAGTCTGGTTTTAAAAATAATGGTGTTATCAGTCTCAACGACCTCTGATGAAAGAGAGTTCCAAAGTCGTCCTGCACGCAGGAGGAAAAAGTTGTGTCTACAGCTTAAATGGCACTTTCTGCAGTCAAAGCGAAAGTGGAGCATGCAGGGGTACCTATCGTTGGGTTACAATTCATGTCGACCACTATCAATTCATCAAATTTGGTACGGCACAATAACACAAATTTTATATGAAGTGGTACCGCATTGTCAAAACACGTTAAGTTATTTTTTTAAAGTTGGGGGGTGGGTGGCTATGAGCCACGTGGGTTATTTTTTTTTTGGGGGGGGGGGGGAAACCCAGACCTGACCACATATGACCAGACAGGGGAAGGGGGGTTAAATATGGCTTAAAAAACGGCCACGTGGTTTTCGAATGGCCCCTAACGTGACCAAGATACATTCTAACGGATTCCAGAAATGTACTCAGACGATCTTTGTCGTCAGATCCAGGCTCGGACTGGCCATAGTGCCATTGTGGCAATGGCACAGGCGCCCTTTGGCTTCCATACTTTCGGCGCCCCTTTGGCAGTCTGTTTTTTCCCCCTCCCCGCGAAGAAAAATGAATGGTTTGGGATTCCCTGTCCACTGATAACCTTTCCTTACAGGCGCAAATTCCCTTCTCTCTTCTCCCTCCCTTTACTTACTTTTTTAACGCATTTTTAACCTCCCCCCCCCCAACCCACTCCAAAATTTCCAAAAATAGCATTACTTGAAATATAAAATGTGTATTGAAGAATGCATTCCGAAGCCAGAAATGACAACAGAATATGGAAATAAGCAAAAATTCTTGAGCTCGACCCTGGAATTTGCTTCTACTTGGGGAGCTTAGAGCGCTTCCCTAAACCCCTGGGCAGTTGGAGGTACCATAACTTTACCAGAGCTTCCTGTAAAACTCACGGCGCCCCTCCCTAAATGGCACAGGCGCCCTTTCCTACCCAGTCCGACCTGGTCAGATCCATCCCTCCAAGTAAATGGGTCAGACCGTTCCGGCGATCGTTGGGGCAAATACCAGCCACTTCATTTCAAGGAATAAGAGTCCATAATAGAAGCTTACCGAATTTTATCTTTTTTGGAGTCAATAATATTCGCTCTTTTGCTGGTGTAACTTTTACCTCGTACGATTCACAGCGATTTGTGATTATTACTGAAATAATATTTTAAACATCCTTAAGTAAAAATAAAATAATTAATTAAATCCGTTTGTGCTGCATTCGCTACAACAATAAGAAGGAATTCGAATTTATATATTAGTACTATTTCCTGCAACTTTTCTTATGGAAATATAGTTCCTTTAAGCTAATCCGCTAAATCGCCCACGTGGAGTATTACGTAGCGGCACCAATAAAGTTAGTTGTCAAAAGAGTTTCACAATTTTTCGAAATCTTCTAAATACGCATACAGTTTAGTAAATATATAACCACAGTAATATTACAGCAATACGTAATTGCAACTATATCATACAAAAATAAATATTTGCTCGTACAGTAGCTCATGAATGATTAACGAACCACTAACGGAGTAGAACAAAGAAAGGCTAGGAGTCGAAGAGGAATAACCCTTCCCCCACTTACCTACTTACCCACTTACCCACACTTACCAATTAACTAAATTTAAGGTTGGGTTGCTCATACACCTAACCTCATCGTCGAGTATATTTTGGAATGAGTTGGTTGGGGTGGAAGCAACAATGCTCTCGGGTCCTGGTTGAATTACAGACCAGCCGAACCTTGAGAGCAAAATAGAGTATGTGACTAGGTTGTACAATAAGGTCGCCGAAACTGTGGGACGGCGTTTCCAAGCACCAGCACCGTCGCCACGCTTTAGCTCCCTCAGTCACGGAAGGTAATCAAATGAACCACTTTCACAGTGCTGTAACTTTAATGATACATCCTAGTGTGTTGCTGGATACTGAATTTATCCTAACAATGAACTGTTCTCCTCAGCTGGTACGTATTAACTATTCAACACTTTATAACCTAATCTCAACAATGCACGTACACTTCGCATTAACTATTTCACTGTATATTTCATTGTTTCCTCTCATTCTCTGTAATGTGTGGTGCAGTGGCAACCCGGACCACTGCACTGTGACTGAGGTTGGCGCTAATGACCAAGCTGTCGACGCGCCATTAAGCCTCATTCCCCCCCCCCCCCTCATTCTCTCGTGTTGCCTCTCCACTCTCACTATTATGTTTTCTGCGCTGGCTCTCTTCTCAATTTCTCCCTCTCTTATGCCTACTTCTTCTGTACGACAACAGATCCTGTGCAGAGGGAATGGATTGTATGGTTCTGCCGATTTTGTTTTGACCGTTAGGCCTAGTTCCTTTTTATACAATTTCCACTCATCAACCCTGAGATTTTAGACAAATGGAACCTTCACGTTTAATGACCAGTAGAACGACATTACATCTACCTCTTTGTGCCGATAGCTGTAGATAGGTATGAAGATGAATTTTTTTAGCAGCAATTCGACTTAGCAGCTCGAATGTGAACTCAGTGCCAGTAATCACCAATAATATGGTCGTGGAGAGATCGAGAGACAAGGTGCATAAACGTAAGAGCATAAACTAAGACGTCTGCATCCCCTCAGAGATTTATAGCCAAGCCCTAATTTAAACAAAAACTAAACAATTTCTTTATTCCTTGTGACAGCACAAACCATTCTGACCACGCTTACACATGAGCATCCGCAAGGCCTCAGCCACACATAGGGATTTAACCAGGGATAATTTGCCAAAAACATCAGTGCAAGCTTGTAGAGGCCTGTCGTTTCGTAACATCGCTCTACTACACATAGAGTCTCACGGGGTTGAGAGAGCCAGCCGTCCCCCATTGATTTGAACCCGTTATCCAGGAGGCTGCCCTTCATAGTTGTAATGGGGCACCAGGCGACTGGCCGTTCCTTGGAATATCAAGAGGTGTTGAACAAGCGAGGTACACCTCCCGACAGAAACTGCCGATTTGATTGATTTGGCCTGTTGCAACTTTATGTCAGGCAAGTGCATAACTCACAGCGCGAAAGAATTACCAACTAACATGGCCGATCTTTCTCCTTCAAACACTTTTTCCCTGCACCAACGTGTTGGCCTACTTACATTATACTTTAAAACTTCGTGTGCGGCAATGTGACAACTTACAAAGTGATTTTAAAGCTAATCAAAATTTCTCATGTGTCATACGATAAATCTAATGATAGTGCACTTCCTAAGATTGAGGCAGAACGAGTTGTTAATGGACCAAGAGTGACTATGATGCAAGTATCTTTTGATAGTGGATTTGACGGCAAGGAGAAAGTTTAAAATCATCTGCGTAACTACAGGACTCAGAAGTAATCAGAGGATGGTGGTCAGACATATAACTGTTAAAGAGAAGAGGACCGAGTACTGCTTCCTGCAAAACGCCAGCGGTATCTTTGACCTAGGAAAGTCAACAGGAAGATGTGATACGGCGAATAACGACACGCTATCAATGTCCGCTAAGGTAAGACTGTAGCCAGTTAGCAGTGGAGGGGTCATTGCCAAGATGAATCCATACTCTACGGAGAATTAGGGACGAAGGAATTAAAGGGTTTACTGAAGTCCAAGAGCGCCAGGTCGCAAGGGATACATTGATCAACAGAAGAAGTAACATCATCATACGTTAACAGAACATTGGAGATACGTGACTTGCCAGGAAGAAAGCGATGTCGTCGATCTAATAAGATCGTAAGAAGGGTAATAGGCCTGTATTATTCAACAAGAAACGGGGAACCTGTTTTTATAGATTGGGGCAACATTATCTTCCTTCCAGCCCCCCAGAAAAGTGCAAAAAATGACAAGAGTTTTGCATAAAACTTGTAAAACAATGTAAATTAACGGGAAAATTAATTCATTTCAGGAGGCGCTTGTTCCATCCCAAGACTACCGTACCCCTGAATAATTGTGACGTCATCAGCAGCTGTGGTATCGTGTGGTGTACTGGCTGCTAGCTTAGGGTACTTGCAGCAGCAATTAAGCAATATGTGATGGTGCTAACATTACGGCTGTAAAAATCGGTGACTCGGTGTTTTGAACGACGTTGTTACGGTACTCATAAAACTGACTCAATAATATATACTTCATACTCAATAATATATTACAGGAAGGCAAACCAAGCAGTGCTTCATTAAAATACGAACAAC
>JAHWFP010213297.1:0-12690 GCA_023313725.1 Lithobius niger
ATTTATTTTCGGGTAATGCCTATCGAAAATTCGCAATACTGATGTGAGGAGTATTGACATTAATTTGAGCATCATTTGTTTACTCGATATTCCTATAACTCAAAGTAAAATGGTCAGATTCTTTACTGTATAAGCTTGCAGTCACATGTAAATACAGAGTGGTCCACAAAAAACTGACGACCCAACATTTTCTAAGTCCAACTTTTCTAGTTAGCACCCCTCAGTCCAGGATAGGTCAGAAATCCAATCTAATGAAAAGGAAAATTTCTGTCCTCTCCTGGTTCTGAGGGGTGCTAACTAGAAAAGTTGGACTTTGAAAATGTTGGGTTGTCAGTTTTTTGTGGACCACCCTACCCTGTATTGATCTTTTAAATTTTTTGTAAATATCCGTACAAGTTTTATGACCTGTGATTTCTTCACTCGATATAGTGTTTTATAAATTAGTTCATTGTTACTAGGGATGGTGTGTTAATACACGAATACATCATTACAATACTGAAAAAGTGTTCTTTTTATGGCATTTTTCTTCATATTGACGTTCTGTGTATAGTGCCATTTCCAGCAGATGAACAGAAGGTAGCCAATCAAATAAAAAAAAATTATTCTCTCTCTACAGAAAAATTCCTTATTTTGAGGTTCATTGTATTGAGCATCAACTGTACTAATTTATAAGTGGTCGGAACCATGTAACCATGCAATTTCGAATGTTATATTAGGTTGTAAAGAGCCTATTGAAACATGCACATTTTATTTTATAACGTACTTTTAAACCTTTTGACTCAGTAAGTGTATTGGTGTATATTCAGGTCGGCTTTAATGCCAGTTGTCACCGTCAAGCATTCTTAAACGTTCTAACAAAGTGGGCGTTTCCCATTTCAGATGCTGCTTCAAATTGCTGATGATTTTATTGAAAATGTGGTGACGAATTCGTGTCTATTGGCCAAGCATCGCAAAGCAAACACCTTGGAAGTGCGAGATGTGCAGTTAAATCTAGGTAAATTTCTGCATGCCTTGCTAAAGCAGGTACTGTAGAAGGAAGGTTTAACAGCAATATTCTAAAAATTTTAAAGTAGTAATTAGTAAAGTCTTTAACACAAGTCTGATTGGAGGGGGGGGGGGGTGCTTAGTGTAAAGACAAGACGAAGACCATGAGAAAAATCTAATGAGAGGTTTACTTGGAAGATCAACTATTATTGCCACAAATTTATGGAAAAATTTCAAAGATGAGATTATTATTACAGTAGCTGTGAATTTTCGACAAACCCGTCACACGATATTAAAACCCATTTGTTTGCCGTCGTCAGGCAAGTTTATCTTGGATCTGTGACATCAGATACACTGTTGTCTCTTCAAACTTGAATTCAGCGATGGTTATTGCCTCCGATATTGGGCAGTGGTGCTGTTCCCCGCTTGCGCGCTAGCTCATTTGCGAGCGCCAGTTACACAATGTTCTGAATAGTGTAATTTGGCGTTATTTTAAGAAATCTAATCACACCTAAACCACCAGGTAGAACGCAGTTTACAGTGAACTGTGTTCTGCCTGGTGGTTTAGGGGTGATTAGATTTCTTAAAATGACTTTTCATTGTATTCGCCGTTTACCGATTTTCGTTAAGTTTGACGTCAATTCGAAATACATGAGAAGTGTCTTTGATTTCAATAAGTACTGTATGGCCAGCAATTCTAAAGCTCTTAAATGTCGGTCACTAGCTGAGTTTGAAACAATGAAAGTGGTGGATTCGTTCCAAGCAATTGGGTGTTTTGTTTCAATGTGGTGTGATGCGATGCAGTCTTTGATCACTCTGTTGTTCGTATCCAGTACGTGTTCTTTTTTCCTAGTCTGGTCTCGTTTCCGTGCCCATGTGTGAATAACAGGAGAGAGTGCACCCCTACAATACAAGGAGCAAGGCAGTAACCTCTGCCTGTAGCCCATTGGTACCCACTATGAAACTAGGACCGAGCACGGAAGCTTAGAGAACATTGGAAACTACCAAACATTAAGAAAGGAGTGCATCTGGTATCATGTGGTGGATGCGGTTCTGTTTGTGTTGGACAGACGAGACGTGGAGTAAAGGCCAGGATAAAAGGATACTTAACGAATACGAATAGTGACCAGAAACGGCATCGCTTCACATCACATGAAAACAAAACGCCAGATTTCTTTTAACGAATCCATCACTTAACTGGTTTCAAACTCAGCTAGTGACTGACACTTGAGAGCTTTAGAATCGCTGGCGATACAGGACTAAACAAATCGAAGTCACTTCTCATGAATCTCCCACCGTTGAACCCCACCCACTATTCAGAATATTGTAAAACTGGAACTCATAAGTCAGCTAGTACACAAGTGGGAAATTGGTGCTTGACAAATACGGGAGGCAACGACCACCACCGAATTCGTGTAGTGAATCCGATACCTGTACAGATCCAAGATGAACTTGCCTGACGAAGATAAAATGAACAGTTTTTAACGTTGTCTGAATGGTTTGTCGAAAAATTCTCAGATACTGTAATAGGAATCTTATCTTTGACACTTTTGCGTAAAATTTGGGACAATATGACCATCAGAAAACTTGTAAAACCCAGCACCGTTTATTTGATCTTCAAATGAAGAAATTAACTAGGCCTATCTACGTTTTGTCTATTCTCGCTCCAGAATTTTTTCAGGGAAGGCTGAACTGATACCGATAGACCTACTAGTATCGGTGCCAACACGGGTATTTCATAGGCGTAATCCATTTTCAACCTCAACTTGAGTTTGTTTTTGTCTGTTTAACCCTAACCAACCAATTTGTTTACCTTGAAAAGAAAGCATCATTTTTCATCCCTTGAAGTGAGACAAGTAATGTAAAAAAAAAATGACTGTTTCTTGTTTGCAAATTGTAAAGTATTGCTGTACTAGCGTATTTGTGTTCGTTCGGTTTTTGTTGTTTTTGTGCCATGCATCCACTTGCCCATACTTTGTGGGTGTAAGTATTGAAAGTAGAATAAAAAAATTGGTACAGTAGCAGATCAGTCATATTAATTACAGTGAAATTCGTTATAACAATGTTCAAGGATCCTTGGAAGTAGAATGTTATATCAGGTTTATCGTTATAAATCTGTAGCTTTGCATGAATTGTTGACTGGAAGAGTCTCAAAAATAGCATTGTTAACATATTTTTGTTCTAAGAGGTATTATTATAATGAGGTTTAACTGTACTAGTTAAGAGCTATGTAAGGTGTGTTACTGCTTAATTGGGTGCATTACAAAGTTAATTATTGTCGTAAGCAATATCATTACCACTGTTTACGACAAGGTGATTGTTCCTGTATGTGCATTCTGTGCTGCTGAAATTGCTCTTCTGATCAGGGAATTTCTGGTTCTTGTGACATGTGCAGTGTTAGGAAAACACTAGACCACTCTTCGGTAGCCAAAAACAAATCGGTCCACTCTTGTGTAGCCAGAATTGTTACAGAAATGGCTTGGAGGGGTCAAAGTAAAATAACTGTGGCCTAACGTAAACAGAAGCATGAGTCGCGTTATCCAACAAACAAATAGATACGTGGTTCTTCATTTGTGCAAGACGAGTAGGGTGAAGGATGGCCAAATTTTCACTACTTGAAAGTGGAGTAAAAAAATCACCTGGTTAGTTTGATGGTGGTTATTGTTCATTACAGTTTAGAGATGAAAATTGGCAACTGTTTTTTGCTCCGGCAGTCTTACTGCGTTAAGATGTGGGGTACTGTCTACACTTTGTGTTTTTGGCATCTATATATTTCACTTCATATGCTGAATGCCTGCAATAACATTTTCAAGTTTTCCACTGTTGGCTAAATTCCTGGAGCTGGAAATATTTTTAATTGTTAATACTAATAAAATGCTGAGTTCAAGACTATAAACTTCCGTCTTCGTTCTGTTTACAGAAAAGAACTGGAACATTTGGATACCTGGCTTTGGGTCGGACGAATTGAGGCCTTACAAAAAATCGGCTTCAACCGAATCGCATAAACAGGTAAGCAGCGATGAGATAACTTTACAACTGCACGAGTATGTAGCCTTTTAAGTCTGACACCGTATTTACTTTTACCACTGAAAATGTCTGTCATCAACAAGTTCAGTAAAAAAAGTTGAAGTAAAATAACTACGTCCATAAAAATCTGCTTACGTAATAATTATGTTGTGAATTAGCATACAAAAATATATTTAGTAGTGTGTTTTTCTTTCGTGATTAAAAACGCGGTTCGCACGGGGTGCTTGCAGTACTGAAAAGTCCTTATTTTAATTTTGGCGTGTGTAAGGACCTTAAAATGGCTTAAATTTGAAAATATGGTCGAAATGTACTTAGTCTTTTTGGGTCTGAAAAGATGATTTCGTCTTATAATTTGCAGCAGTTAAAACTCATGTTTTAGGTAAAAAAGTATAAATGCCAACTCTACCTGTAAATTTGCCAACTTCAGTCTCGTCATTTGCTCGTCACGCTAGCCTCACACAGACATCGGTACACAACTCTTTTCTCTTTCCCTTCGTAAGCTATAGACAGCGCGAATTGTATCTTTCCCAGAGCGAACGAAAAGTTTGACAAACAAGTGCTATAGCCTACATTAAAAAAATATACAATTGCTTCCTGTTGAGGTTAGTATATTTGATTATTATTAAAACCTCAATTAAAAATAAAATCCAATCAAGGCATACCAGCCCTACTTATTTTCACGCCGTTACTTGAAACAAGATTTTTTCGGTTCTATTGTTACTGAAAAGTGCTTAAAAATGGGGGTAGGGGCTGAAATTTGTTTTTTTTTTGGCCTAAGAAATATTACCTGTGATTTTCTTGCATTATCTTTATCAATAAAATCGAGTTGTCGCGTAGAATGGACGGCAACGAGACGGCCGCCACAAGACGGCCACAAGTAATTGATAGAGCACATATCCGTTTTCATTGTCGGCCGCTCGCCTTTTTTCTTTGCTACCGTGGCAAGGATGAGCCCACTCGCCCTCTTGCTGATTGTTGAAGCTTCGTTTGTTTAATCCTCCCTAACAATGTCTCCAATGCCTATTTATTTATTTCCTGTGTACAAAGGCGTATTTATTATTTCACATGTACAAACGCGTTTTCCAACCATTTTTGCAGGAAAGAATCATATGCAATGTAAGTGTATGGACTCCGGAACAAAGGATACGCTGAATGAGGGAGTGAAGCAAACGAAAAACACCCTTTCCTAACCAGGGTACGCAAAAACACATAGACGGGATACACGCATTCCGTAACAAACACATAAGGAAGGAAATCTTCCCAGTGTTTTTAACGGTGCATTAAACACCACCCGTGCGTAGCACGGGCTTCCCTAGTGTTCTCATAATGCTGTGTTAGATCCTAGAGTTTCTGAGTTGTTTTGATCCAGCTAGCTTGGTAACCCAAGTGCGCATGTGCACACTCCTATTAAAAGAGCTTGCTATGAGAGCTCCGCATCTTTTTGTGTTCTCTCAATCTGCCCAGAAGGTGTCTCAAGAGAGGAGGTAGGGTGGGTGAGGAAATGTATATTTTCTTAGGCAAACGAAACAAATTTCAGTCCCCCTCCTCCTCCCAATAGGCCGGGAAATTTATGTTTCTTATTGCTGTGGAACAATTTACATTACCTGTGAAATTTCTTGCATTCACAGCGAGACCTCGTCAAATTGTTGGTGGGCACCTTCTTACCATAGGGTTCCAAGGCTGGCGTCCCCTGGATCACAGACTCAAGAACTTTTGTTTGAAGGATTTTCCACTTAAATTATTATTTTTTTTTGGTTACATGATAACGAAAGTTTTGTGAGCTGAAAGATGCAGCCCAAGCAAGGTTGGTTCAAAGAGAAGTGAATGGGAAGAAGATTTCTCTTTTTTGAAAAGAAAATGGAAAATTTTCCTTCGGTTCAGAAGGGATAGAGAGATTGAGACAAACTAGGATTAGAGATGAAAGTTTCTTTGTGTGATGTGGATCCTGGAAAGATCTTGGTGACGAAATTGGACGACGTTAGTACGGGTCTTTGGTTGCAGGTTGATGCCTTTGTCTGTTGTAGTGGTGCTGGGTGATGCCAGATAATGGTGGTAAGCGAAACGGGGAGATGGATCGTGGCTCCAATTTGAGAATCGTGGGTTGATTTCTGGATTGATGAATTTGGTTTCAATTTCAAGAATCGTCCAGCAGTGAGAAATGGGAACGATAGTGGCAGTCGTGACGGGATTAAAAGAACAGGCCGCGAAGGGTTCCGTGAAGTTACTCGTGGAAGGGTCCAAGCGAAAACGGCTTGAGAAACCTAGTGGCGGCGAAAAGTAGAAACGAAAGGGAAAGGACGAAGCGACGATGTCATCATGGCCGCTAGAGAACAAAAGATGCGGAACTCTTATAGTAGCTTTTTTAATAGCAGGAGTGCGCGCATGCCAAGCTGGCTGGATCCTCTATGGTGTCACAGCATTGCAGAATATAATGTAAGAAATTCGCAGGTAATGAATATTTTCCCAAGGCAATAAGAAACTAACAGCTTAAAAAAAAATAAATAAAAGGTCGGAAGAAGACAAACGCGAGTAATTTTCCAAGTATCTGTTCTTCGAAAATTTGCCAAACTCTTTGTTTTTGAAGTGTTTGAACATACATCGTACAAAATTCCAACATTATGTTTTCCCAAGTTCAAAGTAATTCATCGTACAGTTTCTTTCATAATTGTGAATCTGGAAATCAAAAATTGTGTGTAGCCGAAAAGACTGAATTGGATTTCGGACCTAGTTGCCCCTACTTGCACAGAAAAAAATGAAACTTACTATTGGCCATCCAGCGTAGGTATTTTGGAAATCAGTGTTGCTACTGACAAAAGCAAAATGTTTTGTTCTCACTTGTGCGTGTTGGCATAAATCTGCTGCTGTTAAGAAATCTTGGTTTTATTACTCTTTGGTACTAATGTTTTTGTGGTAATGTTGTTAACAAATTTTTTCTTCTGTTTACAGAGAATGGCCCTTATTCGCAAGACCCTGAAAAAGTACTAAAGTTATGTGCATGGTTTTTTGTTGTTTTTTTTTGTTTGTGAAGTTACCACGGTGATGTCATTTGTTACATTCAAATTTTTCAATATTGCATTTAGTTTGTATTATTCCAGTCCATCTTTGAAATTAAAACTGTTTTGCTTTTTATTGGCATTTCTTCTTTATTAGGCACTAATAGCTCAATGAACCTTCCATGTATGCTGCATTTTTAGAACAGTAGCCAACTCGGGCAAAAGACGAATTAGGTAAGCTATTTACAGGGTAGACAATTTATGAGCACACAGCGTATCACTACAGTTAAGTTCTCTTCTCAGAATGGTTCCTCGTACAGAAACTTCTTAAATCGTAATACAGGTTGTCTCTACAGCGAACTGCAACTGAAGTAATGCTTCAGATTTCTGTGAATGGTGTGTCCAGTGCCAGGCTCAGCGTGTTGAAGGCAATTGTACGTGTTTTTATGGAGCTGTTCATACACAAAAGTGCTTTATATACCATATGAACAGAAGGTAGCCAACGAATTAGTTGAAAAACAAGGTGAAAAGTCAGGTAAATTGTGGCTCTGGGGAGTTAGACAAAGTTTTTAAACGTGTTTGCACAAAAGGTTAGAACTAAACCAATGTTAAGCAACACATTGTTCCTGATGTTTATCTCCGCATAAATTTGATGTTAGTACCATGCTTTACATAGCTCATTTCTTATTTTACCGATTTTATCTGGAACGAGGATCCTTGAAAGCGACCTAAAGACTGTAAAACAGTTTAATCCTTTACCGCCCGTGCGAAACTGGAGGCATTTTTTGAAGCCCTAGCCCCATGTGTTACTAAGTTCGGTCACGGAATTCTAACCCACGTTCACTTGGTGTCTTTACCAGGTCGGTGATCAATGGGATGTGCTTGCTTGCTTTGCTCGCGCTTCCCGGGGATCCATTACAAAGCTAGCGTTGCGATAGTTTTTTGTAGTCCAGTAGGCATCCAATATATTGGACGTTGGGCTGTAAAAGGTTACATTGCTTCAAGTGTTTTACTCCTTGTTATTATTTATTAATTAACCACAGACAAAAAGCTCGTATGTCTAATTACTGGTTTGTGAACCTATTGTTTTGCGTCACTGCTCGAGTACTAATCTGGGCAAATCGTTGAATTTGGGTTGTCCGGTAACGAAGACAACCTCAACATTGAAGGTCCTTTATGGCGGATAAGTGCCCTCTATCATTGTGTGTTACTGGCTAGCTAAGGACGTGACTGCTCTGTTAATTCTTATACTGTAAAGACACCTGTACAGCTCGCTAGAAAAAGTCGGCAACTCTCAATTTTGGCACACTAGGGAAGCGTCTTCTAGAAGTACTTGGCCCTGGACTGGTGTATACGTGGCAAATTGTTTGCATTGTCATCCAACAGTAGATTATTACATGCCTAAGTGTTATCTGCTTGTTTTAGTGCTTAATTGTCAGAATACATTGTTTTGCAAAGAGCATCCTCGTCTGCTAACCAACATAACGATGGTTGAGTCACATAACAGACTTAAGTCCATGGGACACTTGAAAAAACAATAGAATAATTGCAATTCGAGCTGAATGGAGTTTGCAACAGAAATTTGCAGAGTTCAAGTATTAACTGAACTTAGTTCGTGTGCAATTTCTTATGATAATTACAACAAAAATGCTGCTTAATGTACTGTGTGGGTCATTGTGTATCAGGGGTCGAATTTCCAAATTTTGAACCAGGTGCAAACTTGCACCCCAAATTTGTTACTGGGGTGCAAAAAAATTCTTTGGAGTGCAAAACCAAAATGTAAACCAACACTGTAGTCTACTATTTTATAGCCATTGTAAATTCTAACATTCAGCATCTCGATAATATGTAGGCTACTGTCTTACTGTACTTTGCTTAAACTGAGTTCATGCACATCATTTAACCTAATGTAGTGAAACCTGGAATTTAACTTTGGAAGGAATGGTGCCACAGGAAATTTAATTCCAAGCTGTTTAAAATGCCGCAGACGTCAAGTCTGTAGCTTGTGTGGTTCAAAGTTATGAAAAATTTAACTTTGGTGTGCAATTTTGCACTCAAAGAATTGCTTCTGGAGTGCAAATCGCGATTTTGGAGTGCATTTGCCCCTGTGCATCCGAATATTTCGACCCCTGGTATGGTTTTCCAGTTTTGAGGGACCTGGGTTTTTAGGTTTTGATACAACTTAAAAACGGTTTCAGCTTGTGGCTTTTAATTTGCACCGCTGGAAAGCTCTCGTCTAGACAATGAATTTGGTATATTGGAAGGTCATAAATCAGTGAAATATTGACAAATTTTTCCATTTTCACCCGATTCAAGTTTTTCGAGTATGGATGAAAGTACGAAACAAGTTCGAGTAAAAGTTGAATACTCGGCTCGAATCTTTTGAGTATCGCGCATCCCAACCTACAAGTCATTGTGCCAAATTAAGGGTTACATAACGTAATACTTAATTATTCCAGGTTAGCCCTTACTTAAACGTTATATCCTGTGGGATACATGTTATAAACATAAAAAAGGGATACATGCTACAAACATGAAAATAATGAAGTCCCAATGTGCAGTACAAGCTTTGTGAGGGATCCTCGGGAACCCTGAGCAAAGCAGTCAAGAACAGCCCAGTGGTTAGCGTCCTTACCACCAGAACGGCGGTTCAAATTGTGCGACTCGTTAACAAGATTGGGTCCTCTACCACCACCTATCTCCTTTTTCCCAATGCTCCTTAGGGCTCCCGTGGCACTAGGCTACGGCGCACACCTGGTGCGCACCAATTCCTGCCATGTCAGTTCTTTAACTGCACAATGGCGTGGTAGGCTGACAGCAGGATGCACAGCCAATTCCTGAGATAGCTGCTCCCAACATTTACTGTGCAGTGTGATGTGACCGAATACACCATGAAGTAGTGATCAAACTGGTGTGTCGAACTGAACGATTTCAAGCTAGTTGGCCTTAGACAATTGAAGAGTGTCACAATTTGTAATTTTAATAGCCCAGGCTTCCGAAGCTTCAGATTTTTATTAGAATGGCTTTGCTACCACATTCAATTAATGCTCATCACAGTTTGAGCAATTTTCGTCTGAATGTCAGGAGTTGTACTAAAAGCCATTACAGGATCTGTCTGTAGGAAAACATCGTTCGTAATTCTAGTAATTATGACTCTAATAGGATCTGTCTGCTAGCAGACAAATACACTGTACCAGGAAACTTAATAAATCTGGTAATAACGTGACAGATTCAAGGGGTCCATTCTGGAGCAATGAAGTGATTCGATTAGTTATCTTTTGTGATGCGATCCTGAAGACAAACTGTCGAAGTCGTTCCACTACGACAATGTTCAGTAAATAATCCATTGACTGTCATACAATTCCATAATGCAATACAACTCGCAACAGTCGGCAATATATGCAGTGTCTACGTACAGTCTAGATTTAATGAAGGCCAGATTGGGTCGAATAAACTTTATTATTTATGCCAAAATCTGATCGAAAAAGCGACTAACAATCAAAAAGATACCATCTGCATCCATGAACATCTCCAGTATTACATCGGACTATAGGCCTTGTATCGAAATGCAGGCCATTTGACCGTAAGTAATATCAAATATTGTTTGCTTTTAACGTTAACTATAGTGTAAATGTAAATATGAAGCTATATTTGAGCAAGACTAAACTGAGTCAACAAAGATTCCTTTCAGGGGGAGTCGTCAACAGTGGCCGGCGTGTACCCGGTTCTTGAAGTGCCAGGTCCCCGACTTGTATCTAGATCGCCACTTGAGTTAGTCACTACAGGCAAAACAAGATTTGATCCACGATGGTTCATACAAGGATATGCTAATGAACTCTTAAATTATAAATCGTATTGCGTGTCAAGGATGACAATAGACCTGCTGAATGAAATTAGCTCAAGAGCTTTTTGTGCCTACAGCCCCTATACTGCCTACAATAAAACACCTACACAGTAATTAACTAGAGGAAAGGGGGACAGGCTCTTACCTAGGCTGAATGTACAAATTGCTCCAAGAATGTTAATAACTGGCATCGAGTAAAGGGGGGAGGTACAAATAACGATGTGTGCTACAATTAAAGTTTATAAAGATGGCTCAAGAAGGGTTAAATAAATACGGATGCAAACGGACTGCCTGAGCGGGGAATCGAACCCACGACCTTTGAAATCAAAGACCGAGATCCTACCGCTGAGCCATACTAGTTCAAAAGGCAACGTAAATAGGTTTGCATCCGTATTTATTTACAGCAGCATTTACATTTTCGCAATTTGAATGACTGGGCGTTTTCAATTTTCTCATGCCCTGGAGTTCAAGCTAAATCACTTTGACAACCACTTACCCTTCTAATCCGTTTGGTTCCTTGCATTATCTTGCTCGTTAGTTAGATTGATACACACGCTATTGCTCTGATAAGTATGCATACGCACGAATATTCATGAGCCTAATTTACATACTAATAAGTGCGCCAATATATAGTCCTCGACAACATTTGAGTCTAGATAGTACCTAATGGACATTTTGACTTGGTGAAAAGTTTTAAACTTTTAATGAGACCTAACCAATATGAACGATTGTACAATCCTGAATGCAAGATGGTACTTTTTCTCAAATGTATATCATTCAAATTTTGACCAATTTTGAAGTTTGATGCACCATTGAAATCACCATTGAAATCATTTTTCCGAGAGCAATCCAATAGTGCTAATCTCAAGCCAGGTGTTCCAACAGTTTTTGGATTATTTAGCAAATACATGTTTTGAAAGTGGCTTCAGTAAGCAGTCTAAAATCGAAGGTGTTATTAAAACTTTATGCTTCAAATCCAGAACTTGGCAAATTTACTAGTATACAAACTAATAAATGTAATACCAAGCCTTACGAAAGCCTTGCTAAATTCTCCAGTCTTATAATCGCAGCCATTTATTTCTTTAGAATATGCGAGCCCAAAAATGCTACTAGTCTTATATTCGGGAAATTCGGGATTATACAGTATTAGATGAGAACTCCATATTCGTGAATCATGAATCGTGTAGCTAAATCGTGAATCTTCCGTGACTGGATGGTAGGAAATCTAAGGCCGAGGGAAACTCGCAACAAGTTTGTGTCCTGTTAAGACAGTGGGTTACATCTCTTGTATAATTTGTAAATTAACTTTGGCTAGGTCGATATAATTTGATAGAAAATATATGGAATCTAGGCTTTATTTATACTTTCATTATTGAAGCACTCCCTAACGAATAATGCCCACATCTGATGTTTCCATCATTGTACAGCGATTTCACATTTTGGGCAACCTCCCTTTAATATAGGTGTTGCCTTCGTCGCACACTAAGGCGCGATTACGACAGGAATTATGGTATCTCGCAAATTTCATTCAGTTTTTAAATGTTTTTAAATCTGAAATTGCTGTAATGCTCTTTATAGGGCGCAATAATTTCGTGAATAAAATAGATTTTAGCATTAGCCTATCGCGAATATCATTCAGACGAAAACAGGAAGTTAGCTGGTGCCATATTGGCGTTACCGGCATCGGCCAAGTGCCGGAAGGAATGCAGATTGCGAAGGTTTGGATTGTGTCTATTACTGTTTCGACCCCCTGCTTTTACAAGAGCCAAATGGATTCAAATGTCTACACCACGTAAAAGTTTGAGCATTCTGAACGTGAAAATGTTGACGGAATTGAATCAT
>JAHWFP010213301.1:0-16790 GCA_023313725.1 Lithobius niger
TGCTGTAGCATTCCAGTTTCATTAATGCAATAGGTAAGTTTTTAGCAGCTGTGCTACAGTAAGGTTTGATCTCGGTCTCCCATTTTCAAGTGATAATTTTGGTAATATTGATATTGATAATATTTGTAAACCAAATTCAGTACATACGCCATCATAGATAGGGCATGGTAAACACTTGAAGCCAAAATTTATACAAATCCACCGGATTATATTGGAAATGTGGACCTTAGCTGGAAGAGCCAACTGGTGGTTGTCTTGTTCTTAGTGGTGTTTAGATGTTTTTATACAACACTCTCTACTGACCAAATCATTTGATCTAAAAGCGGTTTTAGTCCATTTTGTAGATATGGCAGTACCAACTGTGATTTTCTAAAACTCAAGTAGTGCCAGATTTGCAGAGATCAGAATGACGGTGGTTTTCCATTGTTTCAAACATTGTTCTTAGGCAACAATGCAAATCACCCAACACCAGTCACGGGTATACACTGAAGATTATTAGTTTTTATTATTTAATTATTTAGGGAGACATAACCATTACTGTTTTTCTGATCCAAATTACCAATTTAATTACAAATTACTGGCACTAAGAAAAGAGTAGACGCTTTCACTGAAAATGGAAATTCACCACTGTTCGCATTGCATGATATTTCCTTGCACCAGTTTGTAGCCATAGTTTAACACCTCCAACAACATTGAAGAATACATTAGAAAGGTAACTAAATATTGCATATTACCTCTTCCAAGCCTACGCGGGGACCTGGTGGTAGTTGGGGCTACTAATGCTTCTGCTACTGACTTTGTATGAGAAGCAGCGCTAACACAAAACAATATGAAGGGTATTAGTAGCCGCATCTACCATGAGGGCCCCGTGTTGGCTTGTAAGAGGCAAGATGCTATAGAAGCATCCGAGAACGCTATGCGAAACGACTACGATGTAAAATATACAAGTTACGCTGAGGACGGTAATGCTCGACATCTTCCTCTAGAATAACACTCTGTTACTATCGGTAACATGCTGAACAGGTGTGCTGTTATTAACAATCCGTATCCACTACATAGCATTTTCTTATTTTTTTGTTAATCAAGACTTTCTGTATGCTGTATAAAATATACATTGTTCTGTTTTCTACAGTGCCAGAAGAATTTTTGTACGTGCAACTACCTGGACAACAGCCACCGTCTGCAATCTGGCCACAGGTGACATGGAAGGACATCAGCGCCACGTACGCAGGTCTATTTTTCCGAGTTCTTGGAGGAGGGGCAGCCCAGTTCAACGAGACGCAAAGCGACAGTTTGCCAATGCTTAAAGTTATGCTTAATTACAAAGTTGCCGATCTTGAAAGTGGTGATGAGTTTTTAACTGTGACAAAGGATGGAAACTGGAGCCAACGAATTTTTACTGGTAGAAATAAGGGAGGTGATGTGTTCTCACACAGTTATAGCATGACAACAGAAGAAGTTCGTCCACGAAACCAAGCAGTCAGAATTTGGCAACGAGCTTAAGAATTCTAGTGACCAGTAAAGAATGGTGAATTCTTTTAGTAATTTTTTCTCTAGAACACTAAATGATCAGAAAATCGCAGGACAACCCTCATACAGGAACCTATGAAGGCCACAAGTAATTTTTTCCTAGAATACGAAATGGTCAGGAAACCACAGGAAAACCACCATTTACGAACCTATGAAGGCCAAACTAATATCATTCTGCAAAGTAATTTTTCCTTAGAACACTAAAGGTCAGGAAATGATGAATAACCCCCACTTAGGAACCTATGAAGGCCATACTAATATCATTCTGCAAAGTAATTTTTCCTTAGAACACTAAAGGTCAGGAAATAATGAATAACCCCCACTTAGGAACCTATGAAGGCCAAACTAATATCATTTTGCGAAGTAATTTTTCCTTAGAACACTAAAGGTCAGGAAATCAATGAATAACCCCCACTTAGGAACGTATGATGGCCAAACTAAAATCATTCTGCGAAGTAATTTTTTCCCTAGAACACTAAATTATCAGAAAATCACAGGACAACCCCTTGTATTATAGGTGCGAATGGTAAAACTAGAAATTCTCTCCATATCAGGTTCCTCGTTCAAAACTCTCCTAAACGTATGCAACACTTGGTTATACATGCAAGACAGATAAACATACATGATATAGATTTCCAAAACATACAAGTTGACGACGCGCCATTAAGCCTCACTTTCCGCCCCCCCCAAACATATTATACACATACATGTTATATTCATGTATACATGTACTTGGTTAGGACCCCCGCGCACACGTTGGCCAAGCCGTGCGTCTAGGTCACTGCGGTCAACGAGAATGCTTATGGTATATGTAGCAACGCGCACTTGGCCGTCACGGCCACTGGGATCCTGGGCAGCGTGCAGGCGATCACAGAGCAACCACACTTGCTCAGTGTTCATTTATCACCACGTGATCAGGGTAATACGGACGTGGCCGCGCAGCACGTCGGCGTGTTTTTTAACCGCGACGACCACTGGTTGCCTAGTGCGCGGGTGACCTTATACGTATAGATTCCCCAAACACAAAGTAGGAAAATTTGACAATTTCAATGCCTTCGACTGCCTAAATTGTCTACTTTCAAACTGCTGTAATGTATCATTACTTCCTGTTACCACCAACCTTCACGAATGTGAATTATGTGGTACTCGCCATTTGGCCAGTGGGCATTAAAATGCACTCGCCATTGTCCATTACCTCCTCGCCATGAACAAATTATAGGTTTTGGTGCTACTTAAATTTTAAATACTGTTTGCATTAATCTAACTCTCCAATCAGCTAAAGGGGCTAGCAACAGTATAACAGACTTGGTTGGCGAGTCCTTGTAATTCTGCACACAATGCCACAAACTGCTTGTTTCTAGGTAAAAAATTACTGAGATATGATAATTTAAGCATCATTGTTTGTTAATCAGTCGCTTTTTGGCGAGTAGGTCTAAAAAGCAAGACGCCAAATGCTGAATTTTCTTCGCCGTTTGGCGAGTGGCGGGTAGAAACTTACTACTAAATATACTTTAAGGAAAATCAATAAATTTCTAAAATAATATCTGAGATTATCATTTTACTTGTATACTTTAATGGTTCAGTAAATTTTTCAAAGGACACACGATTTATTGTAGATGTGTGAGAAAATAATTTGAACGATAAAAGCCTTACTTATGGAATGTATTTTTTGTTTAATTCTGCGAAGTGATTTTTCCCTGGGCGCGGAATGATCAGAAATCACGAGTCGAACTCCTGGTGCCCTCCATGTGTGATTGACTGAACTAACAATACCCTTCCTTAAATGTTTATAAAGAAGGTTCCTCCAGATCAAAACCCTCTTAAACCTATTCAAACAATTAGGTCATTTATAGAATGATTCCCAAAACAAATTACGTGATTTGAGGTTTTTTCGTCACTTTCGACTGCACATTTTATCTCACGAGAAGGCTTATCTTTCAAGCTGCTGTGTTGTCTTAGTTCTGTTACTACTAACTGCAATTTAGGAAAATTCATTAAACTTCTAAAAAAAAAAAAAAACAATCTACGATTATATTGCTAGTAGTGGTCATCGTGGCTGAGTTGTGAGAGAGCTCAGCCTGGTTGCTGGAGGTTTGCGGATCTGGTCGAACCCCTGGAAAAGGGACCTTGGCAAAGTCCCCGCCAGGACTGCTGGCCAGGGTAGCGTGAGAGGCTACCATGCTCCTTCAGCAGCTATGGGAACTATTCTGGCCAATTCTGGACAATCTTTCGGCCCCTACGATGATCGGAGGTTTCCCGGATCGAATCCCCGGGTTGGCACCCCCTTTACCAGATATTTTTTCTTCTTTTAAAAAGTTCTTTAATGTTCAAAATTGAGCCGGCTGACTTAAGGCTCAAAGAAATTAATTAAAAAAAATTATAGTGTTTGGGGAAATTCAGCAAATTTCTCAAAAGAAAAAGAATCTACGGTTAATTGTGCTTGTATGGTTTATGGAAATTCATAAACTTGTCAGCAAAAACCAAAATCATTGTAGTAATCTACTGTTCATTCTGGTTCTATCAGTAATTTTTTTTTAATGAAAACTTGCTTTATTCAGATGGGGAAGAAAATAATTTGAACAGGCACAAGTCTTATTGTGTGCGCGGAGTATCTTGAGTCCTGGAAGTATTTTGCGAGCGGCTACGTCTTCCTGGCGGCTTTAATCGACGGCCGCCATTGTTTTTGTAACCATCTTGGATATCAACAAGGCACTCTGCTGCCAAAAACGTACAATCGATTATCTGTATTCGTTCTGCGGCGAACTCAAGATAGGCCGCGCACTTTAATCAATAAATTCCACCGAACAATGTATTCACTTTTGTATTCACATGCTGCAATTCCCATATTTCGTGTAATTTTTTGAACAATAAATAAACGAAAAAAAGGTTAATTTAGTTTTTAGTGTTCCATGCTTTTATTGACTTAACCCTTTTTATAATAAACGTCGAAGCTGTTGAAACTGTTTTAAAAATGATGGCCCACATTCGCTGCGCGTTGCTGACACGGGCCCCAAATCCTCTGATTCCTTTAAAATGAAACGAGAATAAACTTGTCTTAATCTCGGTGTCGTCGTCTCAATTTTTCAATCTCGTTTAGTCTCGTTGAGCTCTTATTACTCGTCTTGTCTCGATACGTTTCGTGTCGTTCTGGAATTTTTCGAAGTGTTGAAATTTATTTATTTGGCAATAAAGATTCAACTGGTTTTCCTGTCCGGTGTTTTTCAATTTTTGCAGGAGGTACAGATGTATGACAAGATTTAGATTAGGGGTTTGAATAACGTCTCTGTAATGTGTGGTGCAGTGGCAACCCGGACCACTGCACTGTGACTGAGGTTGGCGCTAATGACCAAGTTGTCGACGCGCCATTAAGCCTCAATCCCCCCCCCCCCTCAACTGGTTTTCAGAAGGTAACCTGTAACGGAATCAAGACGGGAGGTGGCAAATCGCTAATGTACATATTTATATTAACGCAGTTAAAACTGTCTCATAATATTTAGGCATAGTACTATTGTTTTACAAGAACTCCCAAGTTGTATAGTAGCAGCTTTCCAGCTAGAAAATGTCGTAAATGAATTACGGTTACGCTTCGTTGCAAAGGGTCAAGTAGGCAATGAAGCTAGAGTCTTCTTTTGCAATAATTTCCAGCAGTTGGTAAGGTGCGCGGAAATAAAGTCACAGGGAAAAAACAGTCACAGAAGAAAAGTCACAAATTTTCCTAGGAAAAAAGTCACAGGAAAAAAGTCAAAAAGTGATAATTATAATAAAATTACTTATCTGACGGGGCTTGGGGAGGGGTCCTGGTCAACGTTGATGATTCAGCCCAACATTCCAGTTCTTGAAGTCTGTTATAGCGAGGTTTTATTGTCTTTTTTATTTATCGGTTAACAGCTTCTTGCAAGATGACAGTGACAGTTTATTGTCGCTTCTTCATGTTGAAGCCATTCAGTGTGGGGTCAGATTGACAGATAGTAATGAACATCAAGGTTGAACATCAAGGTTTCACAAATATTTTGAGCTCTACGATTGTTGTTGATAGTGGCGTGGTGCACATATTATAATAATAATAAAATAGTTTACCACACGTATGGTGGTTGGTAGACGGAAGGGGTGTCAGCCACTAATACCGCACCGAATTTTTAAAAAAGAGGGGGGGGGGGTAAACGCAAAAGAGTTGGATTGAATTTCACCATACTCAAGTCCTCTTTTAAGGAAATGAGTTCGGGGCTCTTTTAAGAGCATGCGTGGAAAGCCCGACTCCGTCTCCATGCAGAGAATTGAAGAACTCGGGGCATTCCATATTGGAATTACCAGGACTGAGAAAAAAGATTTTCTACAATTAAGGTTGGCACCTTGTACAGCAAACTTCCAAGAACGCCAACGTGTACCGTGGAGATTTGATGACCTGTCAAAAAAAGAGACGTCAACTCTAATAAGACCACGCAGAATTTTATAGTTTAAAATTAAAGCGAACCTCAATCTTCTAAGTTTGCGTAGTTCAAGCCCAGTTCTCTCAAGACGTACAGTGTAACTTAAGTCGCGAAAACCGGGGAGTCGCTTGGTAAAGCAGCTCTGGGCCTGTTCAATGCGATCAATGTCGCTCAAAAGAAAAGGCGACCAAACTGGAGTAGCATGTTCTAGTAGGGGCCATCTTGATGGTGTTCGTCGTCGGTTCCATCTTCTGCATGACATTGCGCGTCAGTTGGGCGATAAGTCTGCCCTCCTGTCCGGTGTTTTTCAATTTTTGCAGGAGGTACAGATGTATGACAAGATTTAGGTTAGGGGTTTGAATAACATCTCTGTAATGTGTGGTGCAGTGGCAACCCGGACCACTGCACTGTGACTGAGGTTGGCGCTAATGACCAAGTTGTCGACGCGCCATTAAGCCTCAATGCCCCCCCCCCCCCCTAGTAGGGGCCGAACGAAAACTTTGAAAGCCCATACTTTTGGAGCAACATCCATAGATGTAAAACATCTGTATTAACAACCGCAAGAGCACTCGGTTTTTCTACAGAGAAGTGACGGCTTTAGATCTGGAGTAAACCAGATGCCAAGGTCCTTAACCTCGTCAACAAAAGGCAGAGGAACATTATCTAGTAAGTAATGAAAATTTGGTTTACTATTTCCAACAAAAAAAGAATGGCGCATTTTTGAATGGAGAGAGGTAGCACCCAGAGAAAAGACCACGACACTACTTCCTCAACCCTCCTTTCGAGTTCAGGTGAGACAAACTCGTTCCGCAGAGCGGGGGAGGGGGGGGGGAAGAACTAGGTGGAACAGGCGTATTCTTAAAAGCAGTGATGTGTCTCGGCGCCGATCGTTGTAGAATAATTCATTGAACAACATCCCTCACTTCAAAAACCGGAACGCCAGTCCAAGCCGCTATCCGAACAGGTCTATTATTAACTTTTAATGGAAAATTAACCAACATTTAGTGTAACAATTAAGAAAAAAATATTTAATATAAATTTTAGATAAACAGTAACTACCCTGAACCAATAAATTTCAGCTTGTGAATACGTAATATGTGGGATGTTGTTCGAATGGGCTGTCCTAACACGGCGTGTCTCGGCACAAATCACATCAGTTTAAAACCGTGACGGTTAATTTGTGACTTTTTTTCCCTGGGACTTAATTTCTGTGGCTTTATTTCTGTGATTTTTTTTTCCTGTGACTTTTTTCCTACAATCGTTGGGAAAAGCCGAATATTTTTTTTTTATCTAAATAGTAGCAACAGAAGGGACGTGAAAATTTTTTTAAAGGCTCCATGCAACTAACTTTATTATGCAATAAATTGTGTAACAAATTATAAGGCGTAAAAATTTTCGAAATTGCTGCAGGGTTGGTAAGTTGTGAAGCAGTGGCGTAGCTAAGGGTGTGCACACGTTGCCCTCAGTGTTCGCACACGTTGCCCTTTCGCCAGTAACTACCTATTTCCATAGGCACCAGGCACCGGGCACCACTAGGCACCAGGTCTTCTGCACAGGTATGCACCAGATATGCACAAGTTGCCCTCTGCCTAGGCACATGTTGCCCAAATTCCTGGCTACGCCACTGCTGTGAAGCAAACGTACACCTTGCAAAATTTCGAGCCAATCGCTCTCTTTCATTAATCAGATCGTACTGGGTGCCATCCCACACAATAGACCAATAGACCCACAAATTAATATACTGCGTGCGACTGTGTTAAAAATAGTGACGATAGTTTTAGAATAGTTTACAATTTTAAATAGTTTAAAATAACTTCCTATGAGATTGGTAATACCCCTGATAATTGACCACATAAGATATTATCGATAATTATCTGGCTTTAGTCCCTCCATCTTGTTTTTATGCGACGTGGTTTCCCCATTACATATAAAGCAGCGACAGTAACTCCATCTGGTGACGAGGCTAGCATCTGGAGCCCGTCGTTGAGTTAGCTACAGGGTGCACTGGACACAAATGGAGGTACAAAAAAAAAAAACAATGGCGTCTTTAGCCAAGCTGATGCTGTGAGAGCAGTTATCTTAGGCCTAAAAACGTTTTGTCCAACCCCTTACGCTGTGAAACATATATTAATGGTATTAATGGGAAAAGAAAAGATTCCGCATGCTGAAAATTACTGCTGCTGCTAACAACCCCCCACCAAAAAAATGAGCAGTCCAAGAAATGCGCTCTCACCGCATTGGCTCGACAAACTAAGCTAATGTTTTACCTCTGCGTATATCCAGTGTCCCTTGCAGCTAGCTCAACAACAGGATATGGATGCTAGCCTCGTAGCCGGTATGGCGTTATTGTTACTGCTGTATACTACTCGAGCCTACTTTAAGTGTAGATAATTTTTCCTTAATCACTCGTTGCATTTCCAAGCGGGCGAAACACACCTACGAAAGCCCTCGTTTTTTTTTCTCACTCTGGAGAAAATTTATCAATATTAAATAAGATTACTGTGGTACTGCTTCCGGAATACAATGATAGACAATAAAAATCTAAAAATCCAAATGCCCGAAAACACAAAAATTATTGGGCATCCCAACTGCTAGCGCAGTGATTAAAAAGAGAGGACACTGGTGTTATTCTCTGCCTGACCTTCGCAAAGAAGCATAACTTTCATCCATTTACGACATTTTCTAGCTGGAAAGCTGCTGCTACTTCACAGCTTTGAGTATAATGGCAGTCGAATAGCCCTAAATATTAGGACACAATTTTAAATTTTAAACATTAATGTGCAGTTTAGTGTTTTACTACTCCTCTTGATTGTGTTAGAGGTCTAAAGCTGTTGAATCAATATTGCAAAATAAATAAATGTCAGCAATATAAAAATTCCCAAACTACACGAAACTTATCGAGACGAAACAAGACGAGATTATACGAGATTGCCAAGTTTAATGTAGTTTCATTTTAATTGAGTGCAACACGAAGAAACCTGGTACATCCATATCTTTGTCACTCACAAAAAAGGTAAAAACAGGACGGAGAGCCATTTGGTTCGGAAGGGTTAAATAAATACAGCTGCAAACCTATTTACGTTGTCTTTTGGACTTAAATGTCAGACTGCCTGAGTAGGAAATCGAATAGTGGCTAAGCGTATAATGGATAAACGTTTAACTCGCCAATAATGTAGCTAATAAACGTCTAACTCGACAATGATATAGATGTTATATGTATAACCGTAGCGAGATCGGTAGCACGACCGAGGCAGGTACTTTAGACGATTTTCCATTTATACGAATTTCGTGTTAGACGATTTTCCGTTATACTGTTATATGTATACGTTCCAATTATGCGAATTTGCAGTAAGACGATTACCCTTCGCTCCCAATATTTGCCGAAAAAATCTGGAAATCACACGAACGAAATATCGTATAACGCATAATCATACAATGGATAAGCGTCTAACCAAACAATAATATTTTAAAAACTAATTTGTGTTTAGTTGTGGCCTCTTGATTTTATGTGTGGGAGCGCAATAGCGTGAGCGAGGTGTTGCTGTAGACGATTTCCCATTACACGAATTTCCATTGTACGAATTTAAACTATTTTCTATTACACTGTTATACTGTATACGTTTTTTTTTTCATTCAGACGATCAGCCATCGCTCTGGTGATTTCACATAATGCCAATTGCAGAGAAGATGAGCGGGGGGGGGGGGGGGGGGGAATTAGGTTTGGACGCTTCGTTATTAGAAAAGACTCATCTTCTGCTGTTAATAATAATATCTCTGTAATGTGTGGTGCAGTGGCAACCCGGACCACTGCACTGTGACTGAGGTTGGCGCTAATGACCAAGTTGTCGACGCGCCATTAAGCCTCATTCCCCCCCCCCCCTCTTCTGCCGTTCTGCTTTATATTGGACAGGGGCAACTTTTCTCCGTTCTCTTCAAGGTTTCTCCAGATTTCTATTACAAAATAACCTTTTTACCTTATGTACTTCCAGCAAATCGAACACATACGATGAAAATTGTAATAAGAATGTTTAAGGCCTTGAGGGGTTCTAGTATAAAGCACAGAAATAAGTTTTGCTTTCAAACATATTTTATTTTGTTACTTAGTTTACAGTTCTTTATACATGCGTTTATACAATAGACGCAGTCAGAACCCGAAGAAACGTCATCTCTTTATGTTTAAAAACACTTTTCGAAAAGACTGGTGACAAGCTGAAATAAAAGGTACGTAAAATTAATTGTATTAGAATATAGCACTGCATTGACATTACATAATATTTTACTGATTAGCTTTCTGATTTTTTTAATCGTACAAACTTTTCGAAAATAATATGTCAAAAGAACGTGACGACGGTACACATTTTTCATCAAAAGTGAAAATGACCCGCAATTTTGAAAAACTAAATTTATATTCTGCTTGTACGGAGAGTGGTGTTGAATTTAGGGCCACACAAATGAAACTCCCCTTAACAAATTATAAAAGTTCCGGAAAAAAAATTGTAAGAAAGTAATTTAAAAGTCACTAATGCAAGCATTGAAATGGAAAACGCATTTCATAAACAAAAATTACTGAAAGTGATTAAAAAACAGAGATGGGAGACAAACACCGCAAGCTTCCGCCATCTTTCCTTTCTCCCCAAAATCTACTACTGCACCTTAGAAGTAAGTGGAAAAATTCGTCAGCAGGGGCGTACTGGGAGGACCATTTAGGCCCGGGAAATGGTTGACGTAGGCCCCTCTTTTCGCAGAAATAAAGAGATAAGAAAAATTTCAATAGGCCTCCGACAGGCCCTCAAGCATAGGCCCCATGGGAAACCTCCCGTTTTCCCGTATGGCCAGTTCGCCCCTGGAACAGCAGTGCTGTAGTAGATTATGGAAGAGAAAGAAGGTGGAGGAAGCTTGTGGGATTTACCTCAGCCCAACTGTGCTTCATTCTGCATTGTTGTATCGTGTTGAATCGGAGCACATGTTCGATGACTCCAATTTTGGAGTGCTGACTGATGTACGTTCTCATAAGTTAAGAAAGAGACGTCAGAGTCGAGCATATAGTGTAATCGTGGCTCCAGATAAAAGGCGTCTACATCAAACGTCAGGAAAATTGTCAATTGTTATTAATTTCCAGAATTAGAGTCACTCTTACCATAGCAGGAACGTTTCCTGAGAAAGTCTTGAGGAATTCCTTGAGGACACCCAAAGATGCCTCATCGGCTTTCTGAAATAACAAATGCAAACACAACTGAGGACGTAAACTAAATACACAAACTGAGCATGTAAATTGTGCACAAACTAAAACAAGGTAGAAATTGTGCAGTCAAACCACTTTTCCTGCAGCATTTCAATGATAACCAAAATGTTTTAAGCAAAGTCAGCTCTCAGATAACAAGTACTGCTTCTTGCCGGAGTCTAGGCAGACAAAATGTGATGTCATACCACATACCATGTATAATAGCGTGTGATTTCGGCCACACTTCATGCACTAAGCATCACATCATGACCCATCATGAATTGTGTTGGACGTTATCAACTTCGCTCTTACCCTGATGAATATTTAACGACTGTCACTGTGTTTACCCGGCCACTTGAAAAGCGATTCAATATAGTGTATGTTTAAATTACATGAGAGAGAGGGTCGGCCAGGGTAGAAGAATGTATAGGTAGTGCCACTCTTTCTTTCACAACGGTAAACATTTTGGACCAAAGATTTTGTACCTGCTTTCAACGATTTACCGCCAGAGGGCGCTGTCCTGAAGCAAGGCTACCTATACGCAAAGGCTTAACGCTCGGTTTCACGTAGCATGCTAGACGCGTCGTCCAAGCGTTGCGCTGAACTGAAAGCACGAAGAACGAAAAACCCCAAATCGTAGCATTGATTAGTGTTAGCGGGATGCACAAATACGTGATATCTTCTCATTATTAGATTTACCGGTGTTGCAGCGCTAAACGAACATTATTTTACGGTAATGGTGACTATTCTTGAAGTCTTCGGACGATTTACTGCTACGTCAAAGGATCGTTTAACACATTTTTAATGAGAATTGAAAACGCCGTAGTGTATCATACAGTACAATACCAGAGACAGTCCTTTGATTTAACGAACCGACGAAGCGACAATACACACGTTCCTTGGTTGCTCTTCTGCTTGAAATTCATGAAATTAAACCTCGGGAGGCTTTGTTTTGTCGTCGAGTGAACAAAGAGGTACGTAGCGCGAAGCCATTGTTGTTATAGTTTAATTATTTGGTGTCAATACAATGTTTTAAGTTTAAAATCCACGTATAGCGTGTCACACGTACACCTTTGGGCATAAAAAATGATCGCACTGTAGCGAGGTTCAAGTAGTTCGACAACAATGCAAACTTTTTCATTGTTGTAAATAAGAACGTACGTGATTAAAGGCGGAAGGAATTCTCCATTGTTGATGCCAAAGAGTGGCATTGTTGAATGGCATTGTTTAAAGCCCCAGTATAATGAAAACGATCATTTTTTATGCCCAAAGGTGTACCTCAGTCCGCATGTTAGAGAAATTCATTTTTGGGGTGTAAGTAGCGCGACTGGTGGCAGAATCGGTGGCTAACTGGACGACGTGTCGAATTTCTAACGTTAAGCCTTTACTTCTAGGTAGCCTTGCCTGAAGTAACGGGAAGCGCAAAGCTTCATGGGGATAAAAACTATTTAGCGTCACTAAAACAAATTGATCACGATAAGAATACAAAATTAATCGGCTTCAAATATATCGTAATTCAGATTAGAACATTAAAATAATTTTAAAGAAGATCATAACTGGCTGATCAAGTTTTATTTTTAGAAACCAACATTCAATTTTAAAACGGTTTGTCGTTACGAGTGGAGCTAATTATCACACACGGTTTTGTATTCGGAGAACGTTCTAGCATGTTTTTTCGATCAGCGTCTTTTGGGTAAAACACCAAAAAGACGCTGATCGAAAAACCATGGTTCGATTAGCGTCCTCATCGGCCGTTCAGGCTGAAGCTTTTTCCGTGGTTTACGCTTAGTGTAACGAACTGTATACAGTTTGAATCGAACGCAGAATAGGTTCTTCAACTTCGGATGTTGCCCATGCACGAGTATTTCGTCTGTTTCCGCAGGTATTGTCGCTATTATCATGGTTACCATGGCAACGATGCCACCATGTTTTATTTCAAGTTTCGCCTCCTACCCGGACCAGACAAGTGCTGCTTTCTGGTGCCGTTGGTGGAAGCAGGTCTTTTTTTTTATCCCCGTTTTCAGAAAAGCGCCTACTTTTTTTTTTTTTTTTTTTTATATATAGACAGTTTATTTATCAACATTGCATCCCGAAATCCGAAGGATTTGTGTGGGTTGCATAATATTTACATACATTGTATTACAAGTGAATATGATTATACATAGGCTATACATTTATCCGTTAGTAAAAATAAAAAGCATTATATCAACATACGCATTATCTGAAGCACTATTTTTCCAATACCTATGTTATAATTTTAATAGTCAGTTTTTTCTACATGCTTTTTTATTTATTTTTATTTATTTATTATTTTGTTAATAACCAGTTTTTTACTTCTTTCTTAATTTGTTTAAATCCTGTGAGAGACATGAGATTATTAGGTAGCTGATTAAAGGTCCAAGGAATGTAATATCGCATATTCCTCATTCCATAACAATTTTTCACTAATGGTATTTCAAATCGCAGACTTGTACTTCTTAGATATGTTGTTTTCTTTACATCTTTTACCTTGTGTTCAGATTTAAAATAGTTATTTAAGATTATTATGTAATTCCTAAGATTTTGAACATTTAGTATTTCATGTTCTTGAAATAAGTCTTTGGTTTTTTTTTTATAATTCTAATACTGACTCCTAACTGATAACTGATTCCTCTACGTCAGTATCACCCATTAAGGGGGCACCTACCCTAAAATATTCCCAAAATTTATTTTTATTTTTTAGGTTAGTCTGGTGCGATAACATGTATTCTACATGGTACAACACTTTTCTTTAATTAACCGAGACTTTTTACGGCTAAAATTTTTTTTTTTTTAGGTTTATTTAGCTTTACGTAAGGTTATGAGTTTTAAGATCAAACTTGATTTTTCTTGGAACGCGTATTTCGCTAGCGGTCAATCACCAAAAACACCATAACTTTCCTTAGAATTGAGATAATAACTTGAAATTTTTTACACACGTTCTGAGGTGTGGTGACTATAAAATGAACCAAAATCATACTTCTACACACTTCCGGTGTACTTTTAAAAAAATCCCAAAGTTTAGGATCTATAATTTTATAATATATGCAAATTGTGATTATATTATAAAATATAAAAATATAAAAAATTGTGGTATCAAAATTATTTTGGTTCACATGACATCCCTACGTATACAGATGATTTAGAACCCAATCTTGTTCATGTGCAACAATTTTTGCCGACGTTATCAAAGTAGCAGTTAAAAAGTGTAATATAATTTGGCAAAAATGTACCGGTTCAGTACTCCCACAAAAATAGATCTCAGCCTTGTTCCCTCAGATGCCTTTCCAACTCTGCGTCTGAGGTTACACGCTTTTTGGCAAACCTTGTGGGACAGACAGGACGGTAACAAATTACGGGCCATTAAAGGGACTGTCGAGGAGTGGCACTCGGCGTGTCGCCGCAGTTGCCGTGAGGAGGTTGTGTTGGCCCGTTTGCGAATTGGTCACACCCGACTTACTCACTGTTTCCTTTTGCGGGGGGTTGACCCTCCTGAATGTTCTTGGTGTCGACGGCCACTTACGGTCCGGCACTTACTTGTTGATTGTCGCCATCTTGATGGTGTTCGTCGTCGGTTCCATCTTCCGCATGACATTGCGCGTCAGTTGGGCGATAAGTCTGTCCTCCTGTCCGGTGTTTTTCAATTTTTGCAGGAGGTACAGATGTATGACAAGATTTAGACTAGGGGTTTGAATAACATCTCTGTAATGTGTGGTGCAGTGGCAACCCGGACCACTGCACTGTGACTGAGGTTGGCGCTAATGACCAAGTTGTCGACGCGCCATTAAGCCTCAATCCCCCCCCCCCACAAAAATAGACTAATTGAAAATTTAAAGTATGTCCTAGACTCGTATTTCAACGCAGTTTAAGGTAAAAAAAAAAATTATGACTCTAGGGCAATAACACTGAAAGAAAAGAATTTCCAAAGTTAGGCGTCTGTTTAGGGTAGGTGCCCCCTTAAGTAAAGTGGCCAAACTGAGTTTTAATGTTACAATATAAATTAAATTAAATTTGAAAATAATCACCTGTAGAATATTACAAAGTAATTATCAAGAGTATAGCAAAAGGTAAAACAAACTACAAATTTCACAAGAACGTCAAGTGGCAAGAAGTCCATCTTAACAAGGGATAACTTGTTGGGACATGCTGGCGACCTAGCAAGTTCCGAGTACACGTACTTGACGTATTTTCGAGTTGACGTACTGTTTAGTTGTTTGTTGTTTGTATATTTATCCTAAATTTGTTTCGCGCAACCAACAAAGTACAGTTCCGGTCAAAAAAAACGCCTTCGTTATACGGAAGAAGTTGCGGATTAATGTAGTGACTCTGAACGAAAATGTTGACATCTCGAAAACTACTGGACAGAATTGAATGAAACAAAAACTGGGTTGCTTATTACGCTATCAGCTATATTTCTATACGTATTATATGTAATGGTAAGTAGCCAAATATAATTGGCCGAGCAAGCAGCACGAGTTGATAACTAATAATAAATATATCTTATAAATTGCTGGATAGAATTGAATAAAACAAAAACTGGAGTAATTGTTATGATATATGCTACATTTCTATACGATTGACATGCAATATTCAGCAGAAAACTGTAATATGCAATTCAATCTTTGTTTCATGAAAATCCTTCCACTAGTTTTCGAGATATCATCAGATATCATTAAGTTTTTCTCGCTCAGCCAATTATTTTCAGTCAGGTAAGTAGTATTTAATAAGGGTAGAAATACAGTAGACAATCTAATAGGTAGTTCAGTCTTCGTTTCATGAAAATCCGTCCAGTAGTTTTCGAGATAACTGATTTTCTCCTTGGTTGTTATTACGACCCTCGATATAACGAAAAAGGGCGATTTTTTTGACCGGAACTGTACGTACAAAAGTCATTATTCCCATCAGATCAATAACTATATAATGTGGAACAAAAAATTCTTTTTAAGTGCAAAGTCCAGTTAAAGGATACACAACGTTCAAGTAAAGAAGGTATTACTCACTAGTTTCTCCAACTTGCACTTGGTGTAGTCGCAAATCTAAAATAATAATCAAAAAAATTAAATCAACTGACGTACAACTAGCCTACACAAAATTTTTCATTTTTAAAAAAATTGGTTCTTTATCGAAACCAAACTACAACTACAACAATAGAAGATTGTTACGTTAAAGTAGAAGATTGCAAAAGTAAGATTGCTACGTAAAAAAATAAAAATACGTAAAAAAGATTCCTCTCTTTTATCATTGGTGACCTAGTCTGAGTACCCAATACAAAATTTTTCTGTAGGTGTGAGTTACTACCTTGGTTTACTGCAATGAAGGATTGAGGAGTGAAGATACGTGCCAAGCAACCGTTTAATACGCATGACACTTCACGAGGGTGGGGCGGGGGGGGGGGGGGGTGAAGGTATTCCCCCTGCCCTTTTCCTTTTTTTTTTTTTTTTGGAGCAATAAAAAAAGAGTTAAAAAAAGAAATCACTGGGCGTACCTTTTGATACTAACAACCCAATTTTTGCATTGCCTGATTAGTGTTTGGTTTTAAAAATATCTACTCCCAAAACTGTCCGCGTCATTTTACCGAAAGTTTGCCCCCTGCC
>JAHWFP010213305.1:6352-18714 GCA_023313725.1 Lithobius niger
CCCCCCAAAAAAAAAGAAAAGAATTCTATTACAATTTTCATTTCATGAGTGTACGACAGGTACTAGGCCTAGGCCTACTTTTAATTCATTGTGGGATGTGCTGAGTAAATAAATTTATTACATTAACATGCAATAACTTGCTGCCAAATTCCTTTCTCGCTTGTTTTTACCGTCACCCCCCTCCCCTGACAGCACCTCAAGAAAAAAATTAGACCCATCCTCTCCCTCTTCATATAAAAATGTTCGTAAACCCCCCCCAATTTTCGCCGACCCACCCCCGTTGATAAATAATAAACGGTCCCTTAATAATGTTTTTCGTGAAATAAAATTCTTGTGTTCCCAAGGTCAGGGGTGTGCCCTGTCTTTATCTTGTGCTGGACGAGAGAGTTTGTTCGATCGTTATTTTTGACGTTAGTTTTGCGGGAAGAGATCCATTTGTTTAAATTCTGCTTAGTCGTCGTTCCAATATAAGTGCTCGTGCAGGGCGGTTTTTGCAGGGAATTTGATGTATTACGTTTTTGGAAGTTTCATGCAATTAGAAACGAGTAGCACTCAAAAAACTTCCAAAAACGTAGTGTATCAAATTCCCTGCAAATAACCGCCATGCACAGCCACTTCCATTGGAACGACGACTATGCCGAATCTAATCAAAGAAACCTCTTCCCATAAATCTGACGTCAAAAATAGCGAAAAAAACCAACTCAATCGTACAGCACAAGATAAAGACAAGGCACACCCCTGACCTTGGGAACATGAGAATTTTATTTCATGAAAAACATTATAATGCAATAAAGGCTAAATCTTGAAATCGTCTACATTCTCACGCAAAACCCTCCTGTACACTCTACACCAGAAAACTACGCATTAAAAACAGTGTTTCTATATTGCAAAAATTGCATATTTCCAATTTTTCCCACCAGGGCAAACTAATATAAATGGCCGAGTAAAAATCCCATCCTCACTTCTCACCTGCACTAGCAGCTGATGAGAGGACTCCCCCCCCCCCTCCTATTACTGGCAGTTTGTAAACCATTTTATTTCTTATTTTTTATTCTTGTGCTTTGAGTTTTTACATGTTTCACTTGACTTTGATTTCTGAGCCATTTTATTCATTTATTCATTTATTCATTTTATTCAAAAACCACGGGGTCGGCCAGGGGGTGGGAGGGGGGTTTCCAAAAAGACCACGTGGCTACTGTACTAAGGGGAAGCCATTATCTCCAATGAGTGCATACCATCGCACTCAGCTTTGCCTTACTTTGTTCTTATATTGTTCAAACATCGACCTTCGAGTCTGGGCCCTAATCAACCGAATTGCATTTCCCGCACAGTGGCAGGGACGACGCTAGAATCACTTTGCTGGGGCGGCGGCAGCGGGGCAGCAATTTTAGCCGGGGGGGGCAGGAAATTTTACTTTTACGGTTCCCCCCTCCCTCCTCCCCCCCCCAAAAAAAAACAATTAAAATAACACTTTTTCATTCTCTTTCTCGCATCCAACGATCTTAACTGTTTCCTGCCCCTTTTTTTTGGAATATTTTTATACCCAACTGAAAGATTCCGATTTTACAACTCCCCCAGTAAAAAACTAGGCCTTATTGATGTCAAGTACTTCCTGTAGCTGTTGTAGTTTTCTTAATAAGTAACCAGAATTTTCTTTGTTTATACGTTTGATTTTGATCTGATGGGTGGGAGTTGGGGGTGGGCGAGGGAGCAAAAATTTAGGGGTTGGGGCGTGTGCCCCCCACTCCCCCCTTAGCGTCGTCCCTGCAGAAGAAGCAATTTGTTGGTGACATATTGTTACAATAATTGGTCACATAACATCATTCTGCAAACATTGGGAATTACTTTAAAGTTACAATGAGTTGTTAATATATGACGTCATCTTAATCTTGGACTTGAATTCGTAAGTGACGTCATCAGTGGGACTTCGTTGGGGTGGCATGGTTTCAACATTGGTAGTCCGAAATAATTCTCACAACACTATTTACACCGACAGTATCAAATAAATAGTTTTCACATCTTCGAAAGGAAAAGACAAGCTTTTTTTTCACATTCTCAAGGTTTCATATTTTCTAGGTTTCACATTTTCGAGGTTTTTTGTCGACGAGCTAGTTTCGAAAAAGAATGTGAACTCTACACATTCATATTGTAGTTTTACACACTGTAAGGGTACATATTATTTCTATGGGGTTAGCCCACCCCCTCCCCCCTTAATGAAATAACAAATAAATTGTAAGAGCATTTAAATGGAGACTATTTTATGGCCTCATGTCTTGTATGCGTTCCGTATTTTGCTATGCGTGGTTTTTGTTGTGCGAACTACATTCCAGCTTCAGCGCCAACGCCTTGGCAACCGAGTAGGTACGTGCAGTTAAGCAATATCGGCACACAGCTCTGCCCAGCATTTGAATTATGATGTAAACAATTCGGCACGGCAAGTACAAAAGCGAGAAAGGCATAATAAAATATAAGGGTTTATGAATTTGTTGTATACTGAAGTAGGAATTCGTAGGCTAAAGTTTGTTGTGGATTCCCGCCAAGTTTTCGCCGTTTGAAATACTGACATCGATTTATCGTTCAATGTTTGGCGGGTGAAATCTTGAAATTAGCACGCTGACCTATTCTTTTGACGCTGAATAACGTCTTCACGTGAGCCTACTACAAAAGATCAGGATAAAAGTGTTCGTTCTACAGGTTTTGGTTTTAAGATTGTTGAACGCTTTTAAATCTACGAGAGATAGACAATATAAACGAAAATGTTAATGAAAGCATAAATAAAGCATACATAAATAAAGAGTAAAGAAATTAAGGGTACATACGGATACGGAATATTACATAGGACACGAAAGGGTATACATATGAGTAAACAAAGACAAAACGAAATGTTATTCAGTAGTACGTAAATATGGGAAGCGATGGTCCCCCATTTTTATTTTATTTAACTTATCAAGCATTAGTTGGTCATGGTGTTTGATATCGCGACTTTAAACAGCGATAACTTGATGAGAACTATATAGTGAAATAACTGAATTAACCCTAATACATCATCGACCCTTACTTTGTCATTTTCTCGTTAGATGGCACAGCTCTGCAACACACTCCGCTTTCCCTACGTAATTGAAGTATGGCGTGGAATTCAATAACAAGTCTTTCAAATACTTTAGACTTTAGACTTGTTGTTGTTAAGTGAAACCAGTCCCAATTGATTATAATTCACACCATTAAATTTGTATTGAATGCGTTCAGAGGGTGATAAATATCTCTCTTTTTCGCCTCCCCCCTCATCCCTTCCCGCTCGCGACTAACCAGTTAAATTTAATCTGCCATTACTGCCATATCGCGTTACCGATATAATGGGATTTGGGTTGTAATGGAGCGTAGGGAATAAAAGGGGAGTTATTGGTTCGCGTTAAATTGTAGAATTTATTTAGCACGAGATTATTGTTTGGCAGATTTCTCCAATAGCTCCTTTCACGTCGAGTTTTGTAAATTTTGGTACAACGCAAATGTCAAATGTTGAGTCATAATAGAAGTTCGTAAAGACTTCCGTTAGAAGTGTACGAGGAATGTGGGACGGTCTTCATACTCTGTTTGAGCGTGTGACGGGAGCCGTGCCCTGCTCGGCGAAATATGTACTACATAAGGAATTATGAAGTTACAGACTTTCTACCACCTTTCGTCGAACAGGTATAGTGGTACGAGCGTAAAAACATCGAGCGCACAGGCAGTGGTGCGAGCACACACCCGAAGTTTCATTCTTGGTGTTATCCGGCAGTGAGTTTCGGGCAGTTCTGCTTGTGGAGACTTTGGAATGCTCATCGTTCCAGTGGGAAGCACGGTGTTCCCTGTAGTTCTGATTGCGTACTGCCAGAGGTACATGTGTGCTTGATACACATGCTCCCGCTACGTTCAAAAAGTGTTGGGGAAGGGAAGAGGAAGACGCACCATCGGAATAAAACGGCACTAAAAAAGGACAAAGAACAACTTTTTCAATGAAAGATGCACATAAAGGTAGACATTATTTTCCGACTCCTGCGTGGAGAGATCTAAAATAATTAAATAATAGGTGTCTAAAAAAAAATTAGCAATTGAGACTTGAACCCAGGAATCCGTATTGCAATCCTCGAATAGTCTTTGTTTTAAAACTTTTACTTTCGTTTTAATGATTTTTATTAAAAATTTCCACCACCACCCCCCAATAAAAAAAACCGGGGGGGGGGGGAGGCACGTGCCCCGCGGTTCGATATACCGTGTACTTGCGGGCTTGCCGAAAGCCGTCTAATCGTCCATCTATTAGATATCTGCCCAGTGCTCTTCCTCAAATTTTGACCCTCCAAAATGTTTTCATCGCAAAATCAAATACGGCGTCGTTCAGTCCTTTTTTTCCAAAGAATATTTCTACAAAATTTCGCATGAATCGGTTGATGAATGGGCAGAAACAGCGAACAAACGCTGACAAATCGTTACCAAAGAGAATCTTGTTAGTTTACTCACTCGATGGCAAAGGCGTTTGGGTTTGGAGTACGAATGTTAATAAGTGTAAAGCTGGTTTCAGATTGCTTGGTTTTTAAGGAATCTGCACGTTCAAATGAACTTAAAAATCTGCATGAAGTTTTACGTATGGAATTTAAAAAAGAAAAAAAATCCCGAACAACTTGTCTTTTTCACGTTTACGCCGATAGATGGCGTTAAATACAACAGAAATGTGTGTATGTTTGACTCTCTTTTTTCGAAAACGAAACTAACTCGTATGAATTTAAGAAATATGAAATCAATTCCCTACCTTCAAGTGCAAATAAATTGCTTATAATAATAGTGGCGTTTTTTTAACTCTATAATATGCACACGCACAAAAAAAAAATTACAATCCGTTTTATACAAGATAAAGAAAGAATTAGAGATTTACCCAAGGCCAACTGAGATAGCAACTGCGTTCCTCACTCCTCTCACAACTACTATATCAATTGGCCTTGGATTTACTAATTATAGCACCATTTCTTGCCACTAGATGACGTTACGAAATTGTGTTAACTGATTTAGCTGTAGACGCGCACTTTTTATTTTTTCTCTAAAAAGAACAAACCTGTGATCAAAAAGTAAGAATACAACAACGACATCTAGTGACAAGAAATGGTACTGAAATTGGTAAATCTCAGATTCCTTCTTTTTATTGCATAAAATGCTGTTTGAAACGGATTTTAATTCTTTTGAGTTAATTCTTTTAATTTACGAACGTTTGAAAAGTCGTAAAGTCGTAATTAACAAGCGCCAATCACCTTATTTGAATTTTTTCAATTTGTCCTCGAGCGGGTTTTGAAAGAATCCGAAATCCTTACACATTTCCGTTGAAGTTTACGCCATCTAGCGACGCACTGCGCAAATAAAAATTACGGGATTTTCTTTTTTTTTAAGATTGGGTTCTATTATCCGTTTGTGACTCTGCCATTGTTGCACGAAGGTTAAGGTGTCATACTTGTTCCTCCCAAGCTTTGGTGTTTGATGTTGGTGTTGGTGTTGAATAACAATAAAACTACAAGGATTAGTTATAATGAGGAAGCGCCAGAAGAGCTTTCTGCTGTGAATGCATCAGGGGGTGGCGTAAATGTTCGATCGTTAAAACGGTTTTTGGTTATGAGTCGCGGTAATTAGTGACAGCTGTTTTGGTTTGGAGTATAGGAGGTTGGTTGTCAGGAATGCTAGCCATTACCGCGTTAGGGCACATTTACGCACCGATGCACAACGTAAATTTTCTCGCTCACTAGCTTTTACTTCGGTAATACTAAATTCGCTGGTTGCTTGTCGCTTCTAACAGAGCATGTGGCGTTCAAGTTGTCTATGTCAGTAACCATAGCAACATGAAGGGAGATCTCTCCGCGTGGCTTGGGACACGATTTATGACAACAAGAAAGCAATTCATACCGCAGTACAAAATGGCGGGCGGATTGCTGAATTTAATGGTTTGTTTTCGATGCGACAAACCCGATTTGGGCGACATTTTGGATTTTGCATTCTCACCGCGAGGTTCTGTTTTTTACCACCATTTGATCACGCTGTTATGTGAGCGCTGCGAGAATAAGCAAATTTTGGATACACAAAAAATTATGTCAATCTTGTTAAAATTTTTTTTAATTGCTGTCGTATTTTGTCTTTATTATTATTCTCTGTAATAGATTTATGCGTTCCTGTATTCCATTAGTAGAAAAGGGAAGTTCATCGTAAACATATAACGATACAATGGTAGCAAATAGCTTTCGGCAAGCGAGATCCTGTTAGAAAAAAAATGCGCTCGTACGCGAGTCATTGTCAACAACATAACTCCCGTTCTCGTTCGCGGCTCCAGTTCAAAAGCCACCCCCCCCCCCTCCTTTACCTCCAGCAAGGGGTGAGGGGTTAATTGAGTTTCCATGTGAGTGAACGGACCGTCTAATTTCGTCTGTCACGTGACATGTCACCATTGTGGGACAAGGAGCGTTTGTTGTAGGCTGTCATTACGTTAACAAATTGGGCGCCAAAAAGAAAGGCCTCCTTGTACAACTCCGCCTTTCCAGTCTAGGTAACAGGATTGACGTCGCTATGGTAACAGAGTCTGACGGCGGGAAGGCTAACACAACTAGCTTGAATGAAAAGTGCGGGTTGGGAGGAGGGAACAGTTGCGGGAGTGTATGTCACGTGACCTCGCCGTTAAACCGTTTAAGCACCCAGTGGGAAATTTTGCGTGTTTCTGAGGGTAATTACGGCCGGCATCTTGGTACGGTCGTATGAGACGTCATAATTGTAGAAATTTTTACGAGCTTCCGGGGACAGCGTTGCATGCTGATAGCAAAAGCACAGGGGCTTGTCGTCCGTCGCTCGCGTGTCGCATGGATTGGATACAGGGTCTGTACATATAATGAAAGGGGTAAAGCCAGCCAGAAAACATATCGTACAACAATTGCGCGTTGTTAAATTTTACACTTACGCGCTATTATCATCAATGGAACTCGCACTGTACGTCTTTATTGTTCACTTGTCTCACGTTCGAAGTCATTGTTTGTACTCGTAGAGTATCCAGAGCGTCCTGAGAAGTGTTTTCAACATCGTGGTAAAAGCCACGGCCATTACAGGAAGTTGACTGGAATAGCAAAAACTAAAAAGCTTCTCACATCGCTATAGACAACCTAGTGGTACAAATTGTATCGGCAGCCGTTACTGGCGTTTGAGCTGCCACCATCCTGTGCTGATGCGCCGGATGTTTGTGGGTAGACCCGGCGGACGCCTCATTGATTCAAGACTTAAAGTCATCGGCCCCAGCTCGGCGCCGGTATGGAGTGGTGGACTGTTCCTGTGCCCGTGGCGGATGTCCTTACAGAGGAGCTCCCAAGAAGTTCGAGTCTAGTCCAGACTGTATTATTATATGTCAATGTGCGCATGCATGCCATGATGTGCATTGCAGTCATGGTGTCATGCTTTGTTTGCCATGCATGGTTACCACTTGTATTATTCATTCCATTCCAATTCCTCCAAACTGTAACACGTAGGAGTGAAATCATCATAATTTAAACGCCGTTTGGCTACCCAATATTTCGATCTTTATACCAAAATTATTCTGCAACATTATGTAAGTCCATCTATTTACCACCAACACTTTTCCTGCTTTTTCCCTAATCTTAAGTCCCGCAAACAGCTAGTGTAAAACCGCAACGGTTATTCCGTGTGTAAGTCGGGCGAGCATAAAATTGCAACCTCCACCGCAATAAACCCAATGGAACCAAATAACCAGCGTCATTTTTACTAGCCAAGCCATAACATCTTTTCCATCAACTACCACTGAACTCTCGTCAATACAAAATAATGACTTAGAACGTGAGACATGTTAACAATAAAGACGTTCAGCGCGAGTTCCAGTTATTATAATAGTGAGTATATCCCGCTTGCTATCATGGTGGATGGTAGAGGAGCGGGGTATAATCGACCTATTGTGGTATAATCACCCGATTACCGGGGTATAATCGGGGTGATTATACCACAGTACCTTTTCGTTGTGCGCATGCGCAACTTTCCGAGCTAAGTTTAAAACAGATGTCATATGGAAATTAACGGTTGCTGCTTTTGACTCGTATATATACCAGCTAGAAAACTCGACGTATTCGTTACGATTTTCATATTTTAACATCACACTTTATAATTTTTTAGGCTAGTATATTATAATTTTTCTTCAGCGATCTATTGGCATAAATAATATTAATTTTTACCGTATTAGTCTTTTAGTTTTTTGGTCCCATGGTAATTATTAGCAAACAATTAAAAATTAGTACAGGAACATGCACGGCGCCATCTCTTGGCGGATTTCAGCAATGCGTAGTTGATGCGGCGAGTTTAAAGGGAGAAAGTCGCCGACGCAGCATCGTCTGTAACTTCTTGTTGGAGACAAATAATTTTATGAACTGCTAAACTGATAGGCTAATAAAACGTAGCATTACGTTATAAATATTAATAATAACACGAAGAATGTTTAGTCCTTTTGTTATTATTTATTTTGAATTGGGATATACTCCAATAAAACAGCCCTCTAGCTTTTGTGGATAATATGGCTAAAAATGTTTTCGCACTCAGCCTGTAACCAGAATAAAACTAACTCATGCTAATTAATTTGAAATTATATTCCTCGCGCTCGGGATATAATTGCAAAATAATTATCATTCATTAGTTTTAATGTCAGGTTACAGGCTTCGTGCAAAAACAGTAGCCGTATTATCGACAAAAGCTCTAGGGCTATTACTACTGATTATAAAAAAAAATCACTGTACGCTCTGACTCGTGGCTGTTTCACCCCTTTCTTTATATGTATAGTAGTCTGTATTTATGCGACGCGCGAGCAACGGACGACAAGCCCCTGTTAGCAAAAGGGGTTTTAAGGCAACGTTATATGGACTTCAACCTAACTGGGGTACAATGCTGCTGCCTTAAGGACTGTCATTAGAATAAGAAAAGTTGATTTAGATATTCGCGTGCCTGGGTAACTTATGCCTTTGTAGCAAGAATTGCTCCAGACAGTCCCCGACAGGGGTACAATCATTCCCCGACTGGGGATAGGGGCACTGAGGTAAATTCTCATTTTGAGGATCTTTTCATGAATGCATCGCTTTTCTGGCACAACCCCTGCTTTGTAGGAAAGAGTATGTGAGTGTACTTATAGTGTGACCACGATATTTGCGTAGTCATGTGTAACGATTGGTTCGAAGTATTAACAGCTTGGGTAGTAGTGGTTAAAACTTTTAGTAGTCACTAATTACTAACTACTAACTTTAATTTTTTATTTGTTAAGTTTCAGATATTTGTTGCTCTATTGTTTGATCCATTGTGTGATACTTTTGAGGTGCAATACTTGATATCGGCCCATATTCTGAAATAGCGTTTATGAGTCACTTAGTTCAAAGATTTAATGGTGCACACACGACTAGAACTGCTTTTTAGGAATCTGGTTGTTAATGAAACTAACTAATGTAGAGCGTTGGGCGAAGTGCAAAAATGCAGTCTTGATCTTGTCTTCACTTGGTTTAAAAGTCCCACAGCCCTGGACCCTTCCTTCAGGACCAGTATAGTCAAATCATGGACTAACGTAAAAAGGACATCCCTCTCATAATAGCTTTACTGCTTCACACGCACCCCGATATTGCCATCCTGAAGTTGGTGTTGGTTGGTTGGTAGAGGAACCACTCCAACAGGCATCACCTGTTGTGCCTGTTGGCCAGTGAGACGAACGGGCTGATGCTGCTAAGGTTTGTAACAGATGAATGACATCGATTCACCGTACAGCTTATTGTGTTCACTAAAAAGGACTTGCATCAATACGACATTGTTCTAAGTTTTGCTCATTTTCCTACACTGGTTCATTGTTTCTGAATTTGGCTGTTCCATTGCAAAACTTCTTGGGCGTGCGTTAACAACTGCAAGTGAATCAACGGTTTTTCTGAATTGGCACCTCGCCCCATGGTAACAAACCAACGCCAGTTTGACATCCCAAATCTAACTTTACTCAATAAATTGTGATTTAGATTGGTAATGTTTCGTCAAGACATTTATAGTGCACCTGAAAACACAAAAAGTTGCGCTGCTCCATCTGAACCGGTCTTGTGCACCTGGACGTTGAAAATCCAGTCAGATTGAATAATCACACTACATTAACGGCCAATATTGTCCGGGACAATTATGTTTAATGGTTTAGTCGTATTCGTGATTCTTTCCCAGCATATAGAGATGTCCCATTGGTATTAGTCCAAGTTGGGTTTGCCTTAAGAAGAACGTTTGAAAAGGCTTGACCTGAGAACCCTGTTGATAGGCGATTAAGAATAGACCCAATCAGGACTCGTCAAATTCTGTCTGGCAAAGTGATTTTGCCTGTCAACCAGTTTTTTCAACGATCCTCTGTCATCCAAATCAGAGGACATACCATGAAGTTGATAAAATCACGAGTCCACACTATTGTGGACTGGTTTGCTTCATTGTGAGAGCCATCAATTCCTGGAACGCACTACCAGAAAGTGTTGTGACAGCACCTTCAAACAGCAGTTTGAAGAGACAATCATTCAATGTTGAAGTGTATTTTTCCCTATTTTGTTGTGAACCAGTCACATAAGCTTGCTTTCTTCCGGTATTATTTTAATTTAATTATCCATGTGCTACGATGTAAGTAATGGTTTCACCATTTTCATTTCAGCTTAAAGACGGAAAGCCAAAGGCTCAAGAGTTAAATAAATACAGATGCAAACCTATTTACGTTGCCTCATGGACTTATGTGTCACACTGCCTGAGTGGGGAATCGAACCCACAACCTATGAAACCAAAGGCCGAGGTCCTTCTGCTGAGCCATACTGACACAGTGTCAGCATGGCTCAGCGGTAGCACCTCTGTCTTTGGTTTCAAAGGTCGTGGGTTCAACTCCTCGCTCAGGCAGCCTGACATATAAGCCCAAGAGGCAACGTAAATAGGTTTGCATCTGTATTTATTCATTTCAGCTAATGTGTGACGCCATGTATCAACTTCAAATGGTGTCTAATGCCAACCTAACATATTTTTCCGCCATTTTGTTTTACAGGTTCTTTCGCTCAGCAAATTAATTCCACTGGAATCCAACAAACACTATTTGGTGCGTCACATCCGGTTAATGCGTTGTCCCAACACGCACGGCTGCTGCGCCAACTGGCGGGAACATTGCGCACCACAGGAGACGGCGCAAGTGAGTGTCGAGATCCCCGTGGAAGTCTCCACTGGGGAGAGTACGTTCACGTACGTCAACGAAACTCATTATTTCCACAACCACGTGAAATGTGGTTGCAAAAAGCGCTCCAAACAAGCGCTGGCGAACTATTTGTCGCGAGAGTTAATCAACGAGTTCAATCCTGATGACGCCACAGATGTGACGAAGCGGATATGCAAAGCAGTGCAGCGGCGGATACGGAAGTTGCAGCGGTACGACGAGCGTTTCCGGTCGAATGCAAAACGGAAGCCGAGACTATCCCGCAGTTTGTTGTGTTGAATCAATCAATCCATGAACAATGATTAATTTTACCAACCCTAACATTTTCATCGTAATCACGCAGTATATTGTTATTAATAAAGAAGTAAGAGATATCCATATTAATTTTGTTTACAAAATGTTTCTGTTGTCTATTTTTTTTTGTGTGTGTGTTGTTACGGAACATGTTTTTTATTTAATGTTTTAACTAAGAGACTTCAAAACATTGAGCATGTTCCTAAACTAATCGGAACGATCTTCGCTCGATAGTGTTACTTCTTCGACAAACACTAGCAATTTAAGAAGACTTTTACTTAGATTAAACTTTAAAATTAGTAAGATGACATGGTTTTAGGAAGGGAACCACCCTGACGTTATGGTAAACTGTCGATAGAAATAGTTACATCCATAATTTCTCAAAGCTAGAAGTCTTTTAAATTAAATTAATAAATTAGGTTTTGGGGGCCTAAAATATAACTTTTGATTTTAAACTACGTGAATACGAACGACTACCATTTGTCGGGCATGGCAACAATCGGACGGCATCGTTTCCTGTCCTGATAGGCGTGACCACCTCTAGCTTGAGATCTGTGAGATGTGCTAAGGAGGGAAGGCAACTGGGGCTCTTTATGCCAGAGCATCGGATTTTGGCTGCAAAAGCGCGGACGGGTAGGAGAGCTACGGGGGTCTGATTGGCTGAGGGCCTTGAGACCAATGGAAAGTGGGAGAAGTCGGGTGAACAAAGGCTTTTGCTTGGGAGCCGTTTGAAGGAACAGGGACTATGTAAACATGTGCCAATAACGAGTTTTGAACACATGGACTTTGGGAAAAAGGCCTTAGAATTAAAATACTGACTGTAGGAATGGTA
>JAHWFP010213306.1:0-14327 GCA_023313725.1 Lithobius niger
GAAGAGGTTTATTGGAGGTTTCCTTATCCTTACCTGGGGGGAGGGGGAAGGACTGGCTCAATATCGCATTTGTACACCACTTTATTGGCTTTAAATTTAGTAAAGTACTTTAGGGAGCATTCACAAATTACGTAATACTTTTGTACGTAATACGCATTTTAGACCCCTCCGTCCTCCTCTGTGACACCAGTGTAACACTTGGCACGATCCCCCCACCTAAACATACGTAACACTTTCTTACCCTCCTTCCCCCCAACAATTGTATAGTTTTTTTTTATGAATTCGTTTTTATAAGCTGTGCTATAGTAGTTAAACTTAGCACCTAGGGGCATACAATACATTTTAAGTTTTAACCAGATTTAAAAAAATAAATTACCTAAAAAATTGTAAATGCAGGCCGCCAAAAAAACTTCGTTTTGCCAACGAACCATTTTTTTTTCTCTCTGAGCGCCCAAAGACCTCGGTCTTAAAACTTTAGCCATTTTCTCAATAATGGACAGAAACGGCCAAACTCTTCACCATTTAATAGCCTGAAACAATATCTACCTCTTGAGGAAGCCCGAATTTGAAAATTCAGTCTAGAAGATTCACAAACACCATTTGAAAAACTCACAAAACCAACCGCAGCGCTCATCATTTCCGGCCGCCATTATTATAACTCGATGTACATTTGTATTATATTTTCGCTATTTCTTTTGTGCAAAAAGCCCACATACACTAGCTTAGTTGTGCATTAGGAGGGGCTTCCTTCATTGGTACTTAACCTCGCATAAATGTGGATACAGACATTTTAAGTGTGGTATTTTTTATTGTATTTAGCTGCAGCAATCCTATGAAAAATTTCCACTACGATCCAAAACTGTCTTTTAACTCAAAAGTTAAACTTTCCATTTAATTAATGCGTTATAGGATTCACTACGTTAGTTTATTTAACGTTTTTATATATTCTTTTGCCCCCAGAAACGCTACCATTAGTCCGAAATAATTCGGCATCGGCATTCTAACGGACACGAATTTTTGTGTAAATATTTTTGCTTTAGTTCTCCCTCAAACTCCAACTCTGACCATCCGAATCTAGCTTGTCCTTCTATTAAAATCCGAATTATTTTATAAAGATCTGTTCCCAAGCCAATCCAAAGTCAAACTGTGCATCAAAACTCCGTCCCCCACCCCCAACCTAGTTGTGGCGTGTAACACTGCAGTTTACGGTTAAAGCTTGTTAAATTTAGTAGTAATGCTTTATGCATTACCCAAACTAAACTACTAAGCTTTAACAAGAGCCATTTCACAAAGCTCTCATGTAAATAATCAATCAATAGTCAATATCCTAATGTAAAGGCCTTTCCCAAAGTTCATGAGTAATTAAAAGTTCATTTTGGCCTATCTTTTACATATCCCTACTCCTTCAAACGGCTCTGCACCAAAACCCTTTGCTCTGCCGACTTTTTCATTGTTCTCCTAGCCCTCCACCAATCAGACCCCCGCAGCACTCTTCAGCGTCCGCACTTTTGCAACCAAAATCCGCTGCTCCAGCATAAAAAGCCCCAGTTGCCCTCCCTCTATGCTCAGTCAGCACAGCTCACAGATCTCTCAAGCTAGAAGGGTCACGCCAGTCGGGAGTGGAGACGTCACGTTCGAGGATGCCATTCCAGGCAATATGGTAGTGGTTCGTATGGTAGTAGTTTAGGTTTTGAAAGTTTGATTTAGGACCCCTTATTCTAAATTCATAGTTTAAAACTTAACTAACTTCTAGTTTAGAGAAAATTATGGGAGGTGACTTCTGCATTTTTGGTCCCCCACCCCCATAACGTCAGAGTGGTTCTCTTACTAAAAACCAAAACCCTTTCTTGTTTATTTTACATGGATTTTTAATCTAAACGGACGGTTTAATCTTTGCGGAAGTTCGAAAAGAAAAATATTGATGCCTAAGTGTAAAATTGCAGGGCTTTTTATTTTTACTTCTTAGAATAGTTTCAGGAGTAACTGAGGGATGTTGATCTTTTGTACTTGGAAAACTTAGAAACATAACTGTGGACGGTTGATCTTTGAAACATACTGTCAGCTAAATTGTTATCAGCCGACACTGTTCAATTTTGCGAGTGTCTCCGGGAGCACTCCGCCTTACTTTTTCTAATTTGAAAATTTGATTACTTATTCAAAACACAAGTGTTGTTTTGTCTGAAATGTGAATTACTTGTTGTGAATTCAAGCTCTGTTGCTTTTAAATACCTTATTTCAAAAGCTGATCTAGTGAAGTGCCCTTTATATCTCACTGTTGTTAAAATAAAACCAGGAGTTTTAAACTTCAGTTCGTTTGCTAGCCGATTAATTGGTTAAGTGTAAAATGAATATGTAGCCCATCTTTAATTTTAGCTTTTGATAAACAGTTAAATTCCACCGTTGGTGGCAGTGATTACCAACAGAATTAAGGTTAGGCCCCTTTAATTTGGACCCCGACGCTTCATTCCCCATGCTGGGACAGTAGCCCAAGCTGTGCTTATGCCGTAAAAGTCGATATAATCACCGCAAAACCTTAAACTGAAACTCCGTGTCAACCACGGAAACCAGGGGCGTTACAAGCACCTCAGCCGTCGTAGCGTCCGCCGTTACACCTGGTGGCAGTGGTGGGATGAACAGGTGCTGTTCCCGTCAAGCGTTTTCCCCTGCCATACTACTAACCCAAGTTTCTAGAAGGATGCAAGCCACTTCCAGTTAGACGTCTGTAGTCACAACAAAACGACCACGAAGTAGATGCCTGTGACAAAGTAAAAAAAAAAGTCACGAAGCAGAAGTCGTACTGCCGCTATAAACCAGTACAAACACCGCCCAGCAGCTGCAACTAATGCCGGCGCCAGGAAGCAACAGTTGCCACTTCCCTTGAGATACCCACCAGCCATGAGATGTCTCAACCCAATCCGATGCTGTAGGAGAAGCCGTCCATCCAGGAATCAGGTGTTCCCGTGCAGCCAAGCAGAGGATTTTGTGTGTGCCCACCAAGGTCCCAGTGGAATAGACCGCCAGAGACGTTCTACTCCAAAATCAGAGCAGGACTTCCATTACTATGGTGGAAACCGAAAGGACCGACTGACCGTACAGCGATTGTACAAAATTGGGTAAGTGTGCATAGGATATGCTTAGAGGCCACCAAGCCGAGCGTTGTAGTTACGAGCATTTATGCATATTAGCTATTCATATACCAGAGTGCTAGGGGTCCTTGAAAGTGTATTTTTGTATATTATCTTGCTGGATTTGGGAGAGAAGTTTTTTAATTAATTCGCTCTGCTCAAAATTAACGTAAAATTATTATGCGGCTGCATTTAATTTTGGTTTAAATATAAAAGCTTTATTTTGAACCCAGTTAACGTTAAAAGTTAAAAATGTCAACAGATATGGATCTTGACGAAATAATTAAAGATATCCAGTACAAGGATCTTAAGAAGGCCTGTACAAAGTTAGGCCTTACTGTAAAAGAAACTAGGCATGAAACATTCACAGAACTGAAAAATTCACTAGAAGAAAACCGTTTAGACTTAAATAATCTTTACGACGAACTAGCAAGTGCTATTGAGAAGCATGAAGCCACTATTCTCCAGAAAAAGGAATTAGCAGCTAAAGAGCATGAGCTAGCCTTAAAGGCTGAAGAGCTTAGAATTAAAACTTTAGAATTGGCTGACGCTGATAAACGTCGTGCCCACGAATTAGCTCTTAAAGATCAAGAGGCTCAAATTCGAGACCGAGACGCCTTACTTAGAGAACAAGAAAAGGAAAAGGAAGCACAACTTGCCACGCAGTTGCGTAATCAAGAGGCCCAAATTAACGATCGTGCAAGTGCTACGGAAATAGCTAAACTTAATAAGCAGTTAGAATTAGCAAGGCTAAACGCTGCTGCCTTAAATCTTAACCCTGCTCCAAACGGACCTAACGGCGCTCTCCCAGATCCCCCAAATCCAGTTGCAAAACATGGTAAAATTGCGGATGTAGTTCGTCTTGTAAATAAGTGGACGCCAAAGACTGAAATTAACACTTTCCTTAAGATTTTTGAAAGAACTATGGTTAGTCAAAAAACTCCTAAAGATCAATGGGTCACAGTCACAGGATTACAACCCCTCGTCGCGGAGGTGCTAATTAAAGTTTGTGATCGGACGCTGAAATGCAGGACTACGAATTAGTAAAAAATAAATTGCTTGCCCATTTTGTCCAGACTAAAGAGTCTTTACAAACCCAATTTCGTTCCCTCGAAAAAGAAGTAGACATGCAATATCACGACTATGCTTTCGAGCTAGAGACTTTATTCACTCGTTGGTTAGCTTTAGCTAAGGTTAACCGGGACTATGACAAACTTGTCAATCTAATGCTTTTAGAGCAATTTTATAAATCTTGCCCTACCCAACTTAGAAAGTGGATCCCTGACCAAATTAAGTTAGGCACGTTGGCCGAAGCGGCCCAGTTATGTGACGAGTTCACAACCCGCAATAAACAAATTGCTACCGAAACTGCCACCTGTGCAGTTAAAACCGCCGTGAGTAGTCAGGCAGTTAAAGTTTCTTCTAAACAGAATATACCCAACCAAAATCTATCAGCTCACCAAGCTGGGACTGATAGTAACGATGGCAGTCACACTAGCTCGAATGCTAATACTGCTAAAACTTCTAGTTACGAGAATGAAAATTCTAATACTAGAGCGTGTTTTGCATGCGGATCGTTTTCGCATTTACGTAATCGGTGCCCCGAACTTAATAAAACAGGCCCCGAGCAAGCAAATGCATGTTTCCCAGTTGGGAAAAATGCTAGGGAAATTCTTAAGGCTAGTACTCTGTCCGGTAACATAGGGAAAAATAAAATCAATATTTTATGCGACTCCGGAAGTTCAGTTTCCCTGGTCAGCGCGAAACTCGCAAGGAATTGGCCACGTTTGAAACGGAAAGTTAAATGTCAAACAGCTTTAACTGACGTAATCATTGAGTTACAACAGGTTAATTTGTGTGTAACGTTAAATAATGGTGCTAAGCTAAAAACTGTCGCTTGCGTCTCGAAAGCCCGCCAGTCAACCTTTGACGTGGTGTTAGGGATTCCCGGTGTTGAATTGTTAAATTAAAGGCTCAAGGTGGGTGTCACTCCACGTGATTCTGGGCCCAGCTGTAGCAGCGCGAGCCAACCCAAAGAAGGGTCGCCTGGCCACAAACCGATTAGCCCCGCTGGATTGGTCAAGCGTCAATTAGGCTGTAATCAGTCAGTGAAGTCTCAGCCTCACGTCGTTCAACCTTCGTGTACAGAAGGGCGGAGCCAGCATAAGCCTTCTGCAAAAGAACCCTCCCCCAGACGACGCCATCTTTGTTTACCTGGAGTAACACCTAAAGATATCTTAACTACGCCTTGTCTAAGTAAGATAAAACGAAGATTGTCAGCAAATGATGTAAACAATAGTTTAGTCATGTCAGAAATAGCGACTTTAGCTTTTGCAAAAGGCTTAAATTGCGTAGCAGATCATCTCCTAACCTAAAGTTAGAAACGAGCACTTCTGCCAAATTAAAGGTCGGCAGCGAACGTGTTTCCCCTAAATGTTTTGATTTTTTTCCAGAGTTTGGTAAAGTAAAGTTGCCTGAATTTTTAATCTAAATTAAAGTCAGTGTGTTAGCAAATAAGAAAAACTTAACATAGTTTTTCCAGTCCCTTTTTCTTGTTGAAAGTAGGACCGATGTTTTGGTGTGGATTCTATATCAGTCTAGGGTGGTGATAAAGGCCTAATTATGGCTCTGGTACTGAATAGGTGTTCCCAGTAAAACGGAGGTTGTAAAAACCTAACCTAATGTAAATATTTTTCTCTCTAAAGAGTAGAGTTTTTTTTTTTATAAGTAAACCGGAAATCTAACATAGTGTTTTCCCGCGCATGTTTCCTTTACACAATGAGTAGTTTATCGCTACAACCGTGGCTCCATCTAGGAGCAACCAAACCTAAAAGAGTATATTTGCTAAATTTTAAATCCTAAAACTTCAGAGTCTACTGGCCAAACCTGGAAAGCATCTAGTGAATGTTGCTGCATCAAGCCAGCATTTTGGTTAAACATTTAATTTTTAAATGTATCATTTCAGTACATCTTGAGTGAAAATTATTTTTACCTGCATTTTTAATTTTGTTAAATGGACATTGGTGGTACATCCATACCAGAAAGCAACTTCCAGTTAATTCCCGTTTTGGCCTTCACACCTAAATTTAAAATGCCTATGCTTTTACTCTCCTTGTCATTATCAACATCTCCCTTTGTGGGAGAATAATTACAAAGATTGTAACGACACTAACTAAATATTCATTAGGAATATTCTACGGGGGTTGCAACTTGTTCCCAGTTGGCCCTTCTTTAAGTTTGTACGAAGTTTCTTTCTTCCCAAAAAAAGAAATCTGTCTACCCCTGGGAGAAAAAGGATAGCCCTGTTTAGAAGGTTGTTGCGTTATTATCCATACACCTCCCAGCGTTGTATTCTTGTGTTTAAGTTATGGTCATACCTTAAAACCCTTCAGTGTGAATTGAACATGTAAACAAGTTGTTTGGTAACCTTAAACCATTCTAGTGGTGATCTGTTAACTTTTAGAGCTTATAGTTGCACATGCGCTTATAGTACTCTCTATTCCAATCCTTATCACAAACTAGGTCCTGAGATGTGCGCCCAGGGGTATTTTCTCGAGGTTTTCCCAGATAAAAAAAATAACTTTCAGTGAATGGCAGACTGGTTAGAGCATTAAATGTTGCAACAGTCAACAATTGCAAAAACCATAACTTTGTACTTTTAATCAAACTTAGTGTTTCCTTTAATTTAAATGTCTTTTGTCCCATTTTCTGAATACTTGTACGATTTTCCTGTACCAGGCAGCGCGGACAGTATTTAGTTAATGGCAGCAAAAATAGTGTTCTTAACTTGTAAACTTTTATTTTACTTAAAGTTTTCTTAGCCACAAAAACGTTAGTCCCCCAGAAATACAAAACGGCGAAGTCAATATTTTTGGTAAACAGTGTGATTTATTTTGTCAAATTTTTCATAGTTTGGCGGTCTTGTTCTTGCATATCTTGTGTGCACTAACCCTTCTGTTCTAGCTTTTATTCTGAGTTCTAAGGAACCCTGAATAAAATCCTGTGTTTGGGGGCGTGTAAACGCAGGCCTCCGAAAAAGCTTCGTTTTGCCAACGAACAATTTTTTTCTCTCTCCGAGCGCCCAAAGACCTCGGTCTTAAAACCTCAATAATGGACAGAAACGGCCAAACTCTTCACCATTTAATAGCCTGAAACAATATCTACCTCTTAAGGAAGCCCGAATTTGAAAATTCAATCTAGAAGATAAAGATAAGATAAAGAAATAGACGGCGTCGAGCAAAGCTCAAAGACACCCCCCCCCCCCCCCAGAAAGGAACCCAAAGGGATTAGCCCCTCCACGCATCAAGGCGTGCCTTAAAGCAAGACAGGTTAGGTGCAGAAACAACAGAGACAGGCAGAGAATTCCATGGGTTGACCACCCGCTCACAGAAAAAGCGTTGTCTAATATTCAGCCGGGATAATTTTCCCCTCAATTTGAAATGATGTCCACGAGTACTGTTAGGTCTAAGAAGAAAAAAATTGGAATAAATCAATATTGAGAAGACCATGAAGAAGCTGGTATGTGAGAATAGCGTCTCTATCAAATCTTTCTTGTATAGAAGGCAGATGGAGGCGCTGAAGTCGATCGGAGTAAGTGAGTTTACAAACAGCTGGACACCATTTGGTGAGTCTACGCTGGCACTTTTCAAGTTTGTCAAGGTGAGAGGAATAGCAAGGACGGCAAACTGGTGAACCGTAGTCAAGGAGAGGGCGTAAAAAAGTTTTAAAAAGCATGGCAAAGAGGTTGGAATCAAGGTAAGAATATTTTTAAGACATAGTGAGCTATGCGGAAGGCTTTGCGAGTGACATTATCTATATGTTTATCAAATTTAAGTTTATCGTCAACAATAACACCAAGATCTCGGTGATAGGTAACTTGATCTAGCTGCTGACCAGAGAGATAATATTTGTTACGGTTGTTGTTATAGCCGAAGTGGAGAACTTTGCAGTTCCCAGGATTCAAAGAAAGTTGGTTAAGTTTAGCCCAGTTATACACAAAGTAGAGACGAGTTGAAGAAAGTGATCATTGGCATGTCCAAGCAGCTTGAAGTCATCTGCATAGCTTATGTTCTAAACTTGCAGTTTGGCAGACAGGTCAGACGTGAAAATATTAAAGAGAAGTGGTCCGAGAACCGACCCTTGAGGAACTCCGGAGGTGACAGAGAGACAAGGTGCAAAAGCTCCTTTAAGTTGTACACGTTGTTTCCTTGAAGATAAGTATGACTGTATCCAGGAAACAGTTGAGTTCACAAACCAAAAGGCAAGCAGCTTACTGATGAGGATGCTGTGATCGATAGAGTCAAAGGCTTTGCTGAAATCTAAAAAAATAATGTTGCAGGGGATGATACCCCTATCGACAAGACTAGAGACTTGATCGTAGGTACAAAGTAAATTTGTGAGGCATGAGCGCCCAGAAATAAAGCCATGTTGAGAAGAATGAAGAATTTGAAGTTTAAGGCATTCATCAGTCATAGTCCTGTGAACAAAACCCTCCAGGATTTTAGAGGCAATAGGAAGAAGGCTTATTGGGCGGTAATTATTGACAATATGTTGAGAACCTTCTTTTGGTATTGGAGTTACATTAGCAATCTTCCACTAAGAAGGGAAACAGCACATGTTAATAGAAGTAGACAAGATACGGATAAAAGGTTCTGCTAAGGAGTCAGCACAGTTCTTAAGAAAAAATGCGGAAAGCTCATCAGGCCCAGAAGTATCTTCCTTAATTTTACGGAAAGAATCAGCAACGTCTTGTTTAGAGAAGGGAAAAGTGCCAACAGTAGGCTGAATACGAGCGTGGGGTCTTAGGAAGCGGCAAAGTCATTGTGGAGTTTTTCAGCAATAGCACTGTCCTCAGTAATGGTACTACCATCGTCACACCTAAGACAGGTGGCAGGCTGTGTTTTCTTGTCCCTATTAAGATAAGAAAAACTAATTTTTGGTTTATGTTTAGCATTAAGAATAATATTCCTTTCATAGGAAAGTTTTGCCTGTCTGATTCCAGTAACGGAATCATTCCTTGGCTTCTTGTAATGGGCGAAGTTAACCAGGGTAGGGTAAGTAGTGAACAGACGATAAGTTCTTTTCTTTTTGTTGATGAGTGACCTGATTTCAGGGCTAGACCAGAGGGGGCAAGCAGAAGCTTGAGTGGTAGAGACTGGGATAAAATTTTGAATAATGTCTCGCAAAAATCTATTAAGAATATCAAGCTGATAATTAACGTCCAGCCCGGAAAGCTCCTCAAACCAGTCGATAGATGAGATGATATCATTGATAAGAACATAGTTAGCAATTTTGAAATTTCGCCTTGTAATCGTACTAGTTTTAGCAGAGTATGTAATGTCAATCGAAAAAGTGAGGATATCATGATCATCATTATACCTAAGGGTGCAGAATGCTTAATAGGTGTGATAGAAAGATCACTCGAAGTAATAAGCAGGTCTAAGAGACTGGAGTTTTGCCCGCACGATGTCTTGTGGGAAAAATGACAGACTGCGTAAGGCAGTTGTCTTGCAAAAAATGTAGAAAAATAGAAGAGGCGCTATTCTCGGTTTGGGATGATGACCAAGTATCCCAGTGAATGGTTGGGAAATTGAAATCTCCCATGATAAGCACAGAATTTCTACCAGTCGTGGCACTAGAGTTCAACAAGAAGTCATAAAAACAGTCCCAGTGATAAGGAAGAGAGCTGCTTGGAACTCGATAGTAGCAACCGATCTCAAGCTTTTTGGTTTGCAAAAGATGAATGGTGCACAACAGTGCCTCCCAGTGACCAGTAGGGTCACCTTCAGAATTGGTGACAGTGGCAGAAAGGCTAGACTTGATAAAGAAAGCAGCTCCCCCACGACCGCCGCAGAGCCGATCAGCTCAAAAAAGATTGTAGCCAGGAAGATTGTATGCACTGGATGGGATGGACGAAGAAAAGTGTGTTTCAGTGATACCGATGATGTCGGGAGGGTTTAAAGAAACGATAGCACGAAGTTCATCAATTTTGTTGGAGAGACCCATTGCATTGAAGTAAAGGCATTTAAGAGAGAATAGTACAAGTCTGGATTGAATGCTGGCTTGCTTTAGTGTTCTTGAATGTTGCATTCGTGGGTTCGCTCCTCCGCGGTATTTGGGACAGTATTATTATTGAACAGATTCAGTTTCGGTAACACAGTTTGACCATAGAGCATTCTCGTCGACTGATGAACCACTATTACTGTTACGTCCGGATAAGGAGTGTGGTGAAATGATGTTGGCAAGATGAATGGCTGAACAGGTGACAGCTTTGGACAACGCACTGTGGGTGTGATTATTTACTTGCAGCTTTGTATTAGTAATTTGTTGCTGTGACTTGAAGTATTGGTTTATTTTGCATTGAATTTGTTTGTTTGCCTGAGTTTCATCAGCTTCAGGCTTTTGTTGGCAGTTCCTGGAGTACCCATTGAAGTGCATAACTTTTGCTTTGGGGGGTCAGACGTTGGACCGTAGCAAAATGTCGCCAAGGGTTTCATCAGCAGTTACACAAAAAGATGAGTACGAGGGGTATTTAGTTTTTAACTGAAAGAATCCAACAGACACTCCTAGGTGGTTTTGCAGTATTTTTATAATCATGCCGCTTTTAGAGTCAGGGTGCAGACCACCAACGAAGATTTTAACCAGTTTGGTGGGGTGGGTAGTTTGTTTGACAGCAACAGGTTGCTTCGGAGTTGGAGTGCCGATCATTGGTCGTTGTTTGTCATTTGTCTTAACAATTTCCGAGAAAAAAGGACGTGCTTCTGTAGTAGGCCCACTCCTCCTGAAAGTAATATTGGAAGTAGGCAACTTGAGACCTTCATTTTCTTTTTGCTTCTGTGCGTTTATCATTCTACGATAATTTTTCTTGGAGTAGTACATTTGAAACCTGGATGTTTGTGTTCCGTCAGAATCAGTATCATTTTCATGATTAAGCTGTGAATTGCTGCCGTGGGTTGATTTCTTCCCACCATGCATGGAAGGGTCGTGGCGATCTTTAGACCTTGTGCCTTTGGCCTTTTGACTAAGGTTAACATTTATTTGAGTACTTGGTTGGTTGGTGCCATCACCCAGATTTGCATGGGAAACGTTTGTATTGTTCACACTGTTAGCTAGAGAAGTGCAAGGAAGATTTTCGTCCACGTGCAAGGAAATGAGGTCAGCCTCGACGCCCGACTGGCGAACACCGCGTGTGGAGCTGCGCGTAATTTTAACTTGGTTGTTTGGGGCCGATGGTTTTGTTGTTCGAGTCCCCTGAAAGTTGTTTTCGGATTCCAATTCAGAATCATCGAGAAACTTATCAAACAAGCCGTGGAAATAAGTGAAATTCGACCTGATTTCTGTAGATAAGTTATTAACAGCGTGCTCTAGGCTTTCGTAGCGTCGTATAACGTCGGATACGAGCCTGTTACGTTCCAGTAAACTGTCGACCACCGGCCGACATGACTCGCAGAACCATCGTACTCCAGGGACCAAATCGTCCGGAGTTTCGTTGTCACGAACAATATCAGCCACCGAATTTGGTACGTTGGCACAAGAGGTATGTATTAAGTTGTAGCACAAATTGCAAAGGATGGTAGGCCCTGCAGCAGATATCGAATAATTACAGTACCGACATATTTCGGAGCTCGGCAAACGACGTCCTTCCGTCATGATGCGACGAACCAAAATGCACAATCAGCAATTGGAAAACTCACGAAACCAACTGCAGCGCTCATCATTTCCGGCCACCATTATTATAACTCTATGTACATTTGTATTATATTTTTGCTATTTCTTTTGGGCAAAAAGCCCACATACACTAGCTTAGCTGTGCATTAGGAGGGGCTTCCTTCATTGGTACTTCACCTCGCATAAATGTGGATACAGACATTTTAAGTATGATATTTTTTATTGTATTTAGCTGCAGCAATCCTATGAAAAATTTCCACTACTATCCAAAACTGTCTTTTAACTCGAAAGTTAAACTTCCCATTTAATTAATGCGTTATAGGATTCACTACGTTAGTTTATTTAACCTTTTTATATATTCTTTTGCCCCCAGAAACGCTACCATTAGTCCGAAATAATTCGACATCGGCATTCTAACGGAAACGAATTTTTGTGTAAATATTTTTGCTTTAGTTCTCCCTCAAACTCCAACTGTGACCATCCGAATGTTGCCACTAGCTTGTCCTTCTATTAAAATCCGAATTATCTCATAAAGATCTGTTCCCAAGCCAATCCAAAGTCAAACTGTGCATCAAAACTCCGTTCCCCTATGGCCCCCCCCCCCCAACCTAGTTGTGGTGTGTAACACTGCAGTTTACAGTTAAAGCTTGTTAAATTTAATAGTTATGCTTTATGCATTACCCAAACCAAACTACTAAGCTTTAACAAGAGCCATTTCACAAAGTTCTCATGTAAATAATCAAGCAATAGTCAATATCCTAATGTAAAATCCTTTCCCAAAGTTCATGAGTTAAAAACTCATTTTAGCTTATCTTTTACATATCCCTACTCCTTCAAACGGCTCTGCACCAAAACCCTTTGCTCTGCCGACTTTTCCATTGTTCTCCTGGCCCTCCACCAATCAGATCCCCGCAGCTCTCCTCGGCGTCCGCACTTTTGCAACCAAAATCCGCTGCTCCAGCACAAAAAGCCCCAGTTGCCCTCCCTCTACAGCTCAGTCACCAGAGCTCACAGATCTCTCAAGCTAGAAGGGTCACGCCAGTCGGGAGTGGAGACGTCACGTCCGTGGATGTCATGCCGGGCAAAATGGTAGTTGTTCGTACAGTAATAGTTTAGCTTTTGAAAGTTTGATTTAGGACCCCTCATTCTAAATTCATAGTTTAAAACTTAACTAACTTCTAGATTAGAGAAAATTATGTGAGGTGACGCCATTATCGGCATTTTTGGTTACTAAAAACCAAAACCCTTTCTTGTTTATTTAAAATGGATTTTTAATCTAAACGGACGGTTTGATCTTTGTGGAAGTTCGAAAAATATTGATGCCCAAGTGTAAAATTGCAGGGCTTTTTATTTTTACTTCTTAGAATAGTTTCAGGAGTAACTGAGGGATGTTGATCTTTTGTACTTGGAAAACTTAGAAACATAACTGTGGACGGTTGGTCTTTGAAACATACTGTCAGCTAAATTGTTATCAGCCGACGCTGTTCAATTTTGCGAGTGTCTCCAGGAGCACTCAGCCTTACATTTGCTAATTTGAAAATTTGATTACTTATTCAAAACACAAGTGTTGTTTTGTCTGAAATATGAATTACTTGTTGTGAATTCAAGCTCTGTTGCTTTTAAATACCTTATTTCAAAAGCTGATCTAGTGAAGTGCCCTTTATATCTCACTGTTGTTAAAATAAAACCAGGAGTTTTAAACTTCAGTTCGTTTGCTAGCCGATTAATTGTTTAAGTGTAAAATGAATATGTACCCCATCTTTAATTTTAGATTTTGATAAACAGTTAAATTCCACCGTTGGTGGCAGTGATTACCAACAGAATTAAGGTTAGGCCCCTTTAATTAGGACCCCGACGCTTCATTCCCCATGCTGGGACAGTAGCCCAAGCTGTGCTTATGCCGTAAAAGTCGATATAATCACCGCAAAACCTTAAACTGAAACTCCGTGTCAACCAAGGAAACCGGGGGCGATACAACCACCTCAGCCGTCGTAGCGTCCGCCGTTACAAAATTTAGAAAAAAAAAAAGAAAAAAAATAATTTTGCGAAAATTAGTGTTTTCGAACACTCCCTTAAAATACTTGTTCTTTATATTCTTTTTTGCATTTTTTTTGTTGATAATGTTGATATTGAAAGCATACCAGAATGCTTTGTGATTTTAGAGACGAAGCTTGGAAGATGCTGCGGTTCATCAGCATCGAAATATAACTGTTTTTAAACTCCCGTGCATATTAAATGAGGAAACACAATGGGGCCTACATTCTGAAGAGCGAAAAATGACGAGTAAGCAGCAATTAAGAAGGAAAAAATCACGTGCCATCTTAGCTAGTCACAATGTTGGTTTCATTGTGTTTCTTCGTATAATATTGAAGTAAAAAAGCACTTGTACGTACAATTAATGTGTAAAGCCTAAAAAGTGCACAACATAGAAAACGTGCTGGATGTTTCGAGTCAGCTCCAAACCATTTTCAAGTGCAAATAAAAACATTGTGATGTCCTTGGCGGGGACACACCTTAGCCCAGCGTGGGCACCAA
>JAHWFP010213307.1:0-15568 GCA_023313725.1 Lithobius niger
TGATGATAGTTTGATTGGGTTTAATTGCTAAAAACAAGACTATCAATACCTTTATCCAGTATTTCTTTATTAGACCCCACTTATGTACAAAGTCATTGGGACCAGAGCCATTTATTATAAGGTGCGAATTTACTTAATGAATTGCAGATGTTGTCACTAAAAAATGAATTCTTGTAAACAGTAAAAATGTTTGTAACCAATTTGTAAAAATAACTTACTTAAATGGTGGTTTCGTTGTAGGACATCAACGGCGTTTTTAGTAAAAACTGTACCGACTCAACTACCCAAGTTTTTGCTAAAATGATTAAATTCTATTTGTTATTTTCGACCCAAGGAAGTTTTAAATTCCCGAAACAATGGCGATCACACTAACTGTTTGCATGGCTCCTCATCTCAACTTGATTTTCGCCACTGAAAAAAAAGAGCTACTGAAACATGGGAAGTTTATTCAGGAGCATGTATGTTTTACTTCTGTGGCTGACATCCTGGTCATAGTTTGACTGTAATACCAGGTTCACGGGGTTAGCTTTATACCATATGACAAGTGTCCATACTGGTAAAGATGGTATGGTAGTGATCTTGCAAAGGACTGTCTGGACGATTCGAATCTGTAACACAACACTTGAATGAAACAAAGGAGATCACACTAACTGTTTGCAATGTTCGATGAATGTACACTTTTGGTTATTTAACAAATACGTCTCAGCAGTTTATAGAGAAGGCACATTTTAAAATTATTAGATCTACCGTAAAAGACGATAGCATTCTGTCATATTTCGGCTGGATGTCAGTGATGAGCAGTGAGAAAGATTTGGGTTTCGTTTTTCGTAACCGTAGCACAGATTGCTGCTCATCGAACGGAATGATACTGTTCTTTGGTAAAAGCGATACTTATAAGAGATTAATCACTATCATGAAAAAATGCGGATCCTTTATTATCCTGATGAAACTTGGGTAAAGGCAGAACCTGTGAACACAAAAATTTCGTACTATTTAACAGTTAGAGGCCTTAGATCAGCAGACAAGCATTTTTATGTGGTCTTTCAACTTCATTAAAGACGCTCAGCACGAAAGGTGTCAGCTTATCAATTTACACACCGATAAAGAAGATGTCTTTTTTCCAGGGTTTAGTTTTGGGTCCCCAGCTAACAAAAAAAAATCATAGTGAGAAAAACAGGCCTTAGTCAGAAATACCAATGAATTTGAACTTAACTACTTAAAAAGGAAACGCGTCTGAGTCTTGCAGTTCTTCCTTGATGCCCTCTCCAATATTCTAGCTTCAATACTCCCCTACAAAGTGATGAGAGTTCACACGATATTGTGGGATGGGTTGTTTTATTTTATGTAAGCAGTGCAGACACGGATGACTCCAAAGAACACTGATGATCAGTAAACATCTATAAACTACTGTCTGTTTGAAAAGAAACGCTCTGTTTAGAGCTAAGAAAAATCCTGTCGTGGTCTATAAATTTATATGTATGATACTTTTTTATTTTCCCCCACCAGAAATAATGTAAAAAATATTTAATGCAACACTATACACTGGTGATCGATGTGTACACTAAGATCAACTAAATCAACCTGTTTTTCCCACATCACCTGGTACACAACATTGGCAATACTTAATTAGGCTTGAATAAATTTAATAAAGCCGAGTCACACAGGAAAGGCAACATGAAACTAATCCCTTTAATGTATCCAGTAGCAAGGATCAGCACGAAAATACTAAAAGTTGCATCCTTCCGCATTGACTTTCTTGTGTGACTCTTTTTACAACACTCCGTCAAACTTTAAGCAGCAAGTAAGTCAAATTCACAACGACATAAAAGCCATGAAGACTCATACAACTGGGGCACAAGTTAATGTTCTTCAATGACTAACTGAAAGATATGAAATATGTGCGTTCAGGCATTGTTAATGTGAGTCAAGTTGTACATTAATTTTATGTTGTAAAATTTCCCTGAATAATTGTTATAACTAATGTTGAGCTAATGATGTCCCATTAATTTTCATATGTGAGAGTTACAATCTCCAAAAACTCTTGACTAATTTTATTGATTAATGAACTTAAATCCACAAATGTGGCACAGAAATGTGGCACAGGTTAGAAATTCTAACTGAATCGGAGGAATGGTCCTAAAGTTCTCGTTAGAAGTGGATTAAAAACAGTTGCAGGTAATAGATGATTCCTTGACTGTGATGCATGCTTTACGTCACTGCATGCATTAAAATCTGATGACGACCAACACGTTAACTGTAAGCCTGCAGCAATGTCAAATGAAAGGTGTCAGGAAACTACTTGGAAGAAATTTCTTTACTTCTGTATTTTTTACTAGACCCTGCTAATGTACAAAGCCATTAAATCTACACCCGAAATGCCAAATGATCTCTGGCGTACCCGAGTTGGAAACTTATTTGTAAAATTATGTTAACTTTTCCCACTGCTTAATCATGCAAGTTTTATGAACTTTTTGACAAATACTAAGACACACTTTGGAAACCTACTAAAGCCAAATGGAACTTGATTTTTTGTGTGTTTTTCTTATAAACAATCTCTAGAAAAAAAATGGATGGTATCCATTTAGACCAAAGAGATGTAATATCTACCAAGACAAAACTTGTTTAGGCTTCCCACAAGCTTTTTCAGACATTTGAAGTCATGTTATCGAATGCCAAGCTCTTTTGCCAAATTAAGCCTACCTGAAATACCTGAAATTGCACAGAATGCATATATTTATTTTTTATTTGACTATTAAACTATTACTCGGGGATTAAAATTCAATTAAAAAGCTTGATGTTTGAATCACAACTTCAAATGGGCAAAATACTTGGCTGTAAGCCTTGATACATGTTTTGTTTAGGGGAGCTATAATTGAATAGTGTCGTCACTGTGCTCTAACAAATTGTCCCAAAATCTGAGTTTGTTAAATTCATTGAAGATATTAAACTATGGCTAGTCTTTTGATTTTGTGTGTATGAGAACTTGTGAAGCCTACTAAATATGTTGATTTGATCCTGGGGGAATAAACTAGTATGAACTACAAGTACTCTATGAATTATGACATGTAAGACTAAGAGCTTATAAATGTCTCAACATCCATATAGCGTGAGAAAATCCATATGAAATTCCCCCTTTGTATCGACCATTATCATAAGGTCGACTGTGGTAGAAGCTGTATGTATCACCTGGCTCCAAGTTAGTTATAGATATATCTCTAGGCAGATATAGCTGTTGACTATCAGACCTTTCAGAAGTGCCCTGATCTGTTAGTTATGACTCAGTATGTTGTTGATTTTTTATTTATTTAACACATCACAATGTATTTGGTATGGTAATAGAAGTTTTGTTCAGTTCAGAAACTTCCTGTTCAGTATGCCCTAGTTTTAAGATTTCGCAGGTTTTTTTAGCATCGGATGCATCAGTCATGAGTTTATCGTGATGCAACACCTTGATAAATCATGATTATACCATGCCAGTTCATGATTTATCGTGACACACAACCAAGATAAATAATGAGACAACATGGTAATTCACAATCATGATAATCATTATTTTAGTGAATGAATGTTCTCTTATGGAAAATTGACTTAACAAAATAGTTAAAAAGCATAACTATTTCATGATGAATATGGGCAATGACTTGTCATGCTGTTATGCTGTTCTTGAGAATGCTTTTCATGATGAAAAATCATGATGGTGGATCATAATAAATCATGGTAGCAGATCATGATAAATAATAGCTATCATTCATGACAAGTCATCATAAATCATGATGACAGGTCATGATAAATAATAGCTATCATTCATAAGTCATCATGAATCATGATGACAGGTCATAATAAATCATGATGACAGGTCATATTAAATCATGAATGATAGCTATTATTTATCATGACCTGTCATCATGATTTATCATGAACTATCTTCATGATTTATCATGAACCATCATCATGATTTATCATGAATTATCATCATGAGTCATTTTAATTTGTTGTGAATGATCCACCATCATGATCTGCCATCATGATTTATCTTCATGGAAACGCACTGTCACGAACATCATGACATCATGACAAGTCATTGCCCCAAATCATTTTCGGATAATAACGATTTTTATTGCATTGTAGTGACGATTTTCGATAAGGGAAGCCAAGTAGATGCATAAAGATGGCTGACGTAGTACATTATTTCTAGGGTACGATTTTTGCTGAGGGCTTATTTTTAATTTACCTTCATAACAGTTTCAGTGATTGCGATCCATTGATTTTTCTTTTAATAAGTATCTTATGTTTGAAGGATTTTATTCATAGTTTACGATTATTAACTGGAAAACATTTAATCAAGTAATGGTGAAATATAGGGTTGAAATAATATATCGATTGGAAAAAAATTCAGAATGGAATTTTATCGTTTTTATATGCCTGGTTTTATATTTATATAACAGGGGAATTTCGATCCCCTGCCCCTAGTAAGGCTTGTTCATCTCTGCATAATGTAGGGAACTTATATTTCACATATGTAGGACAAAAAAATGTATTTTAATGCACACTGTAAGAGTTGCAGCTTAACTGCAACAAACACTTTTGCATGCATTGCCGAATGTTTACCTTTTTGACCAGAGCCAACTTTGAACGCAATATTACTTGTGCTTTTTCATTGCCACTACCTTTCTACTTTGTTAATTCAAATTCGTCTTTCTTTCCTTGTAACAATCCCCGCTCTCGATGTATTGTTTCTGCCCTCCCGTTTCGCTTTTGCTCTCCGGTGCTTTCTTCTTTTCTTGTGCTCCAGATTACCAAACCGGTAACACGTTTATCCTTTGGTCTCCCAGCATCAGTGACAAAATGGCTGCCAACCACCATTTAGGCAACGAACGAATTCAGTTAACCCAAGGTCGAGTGGAACGATAGTATTAGGTAAGGTTAGTCATTCCCGAGCTCATTATCTTTTTTCCCGCCAAATGACGCCACTGGAGCTTCTAATTTTATGCCTACTTTTGTGCGCATGTGCGTGAGAGTTTACGAATTCATTGAGTTGCGTTGCACAATGTATTACGTCTACCTACCATGATGCTAAACGGTATTGTTTTTGTGGGGCCGTTAGGATATTTACGTCGTTTCTCAAACGCTGGATTAAGAAACAAGTGTTTCCCAGCAGGCTTTAGCAACAACATTATTAATACAGATAATTAAAATTCCAGCTGAACCATTGTTTAATCAACAGGTGACCTCAACTATTTTTTTCCTGTATTACTGCCTTATCTATCACAAAAGTCCTCTCATCGTCGTGGGGCAGTTTGGTATTCGTGAGAGTTCGTGGTCCTTAAAATCAAACAACCTCCCTGAATTTCTCTACCGTACTGGCCTAAAGAATGGGGGGGGGGGGGGCGTTCGGAGGAGCCATACAAATCCTTGAAATAACTTTTTATTCGCTATTTCCTAACTTTTTTATGAAGCTATAGATTACATACAGCAAGAAAAATAATTGTACATTAAAATGAAGTGGTCATATATTTTTCAGCAGTGGGGATAACGGGGGGTACCTAAAATTTACCCCTTCCCAGAGAAAATATTGATTTACAACACTGAACGACGTTGCCAATTGCAAAGAACAACTGGAGGAAGTTGGTGGACAGGTAGAACTGAAAAAAGTTAAAAGAAAGAGGTAAAATACTAATGAATGGTATTGTATAGTGGGGGGGGGAGAAACAACCGAAGATAGGATCTTCTGTAGTTTGGGTTGTTAGTAAATTTGTAACGTCACGCACCAAACAGGGTGGAAGGCAAACAATAATCTTTCTGTCAGACTAATTTGTAACCAATTCGCAACTGTGAAATGGAAATAAACGTCTTTATTGTTTCTGTTAAAAAAAAGGGAGAAAATAAATACTTATGTTAAGCCCTGGCATACACTACATTTAAAGGCCTGGAAAGGAAATTGTGTGTGTAGTAAAATTATGTGTTAAAGCTTTAACGAGATTGCACAATAATAATTGTTTGGCTTCGCAGCGCTTGCACTATGTAAACATCGCAAATAGAATAGGAGTTATATGATGACGAATTACCAACTTTATTAGGAAACCAAATAATAAAAGAACATGATGCAATGCAGCTATGCGTTGATCAAACAAGTCGCTGAAATAACCAAGCATTTTATGGCTAAAACACCGGCCAGTTACGTACTCAAAATTCTGGTTGATGGTGCTCGTCTGTTGGACTGGTACCAAAGCGGTGTTTGCTGTATAACAACTGCCGACAAACCCGTATGCCTACAGTTTGAACTGACTTGTCCTCGTAAGTAATAAACAACCGTAAGCATCGAAAAATAGTGTGGCGCAGACGTTGAGACCAAAGAAGAACAATTGAGACGGTTCACGCTATTATCAGCCGCCGGGGTCGTACATAAAGTCGTACTTACTTGTTACCATGGTTACCAGTTTGAGCTAGCGCTGGCCGTTCGGCGTCTAGTGCTCATGTTTAGTTATATTGTCGATTGGAGTTCGGTAGCTTAATACACAGGAACACTCTTTTTACGTTCGGAGTAGTCTGACTTATGTTTTATAATTAGTATTCATTAGTTTGTTAGTCCCGAGTTGCGTCGATTCATTAGATCGAAAAAGGCGGCCTTGATGGATTCACAGATCACAGAAATACGTGACGTTGAGGGGCGCCTACACATAGAGTGTGATGTCACACGAGCTTTTTCCCGCAATATGCAAAGAGTGTCAGAATAGACCGTTGTGAGTTAACCCAAGGACTGGATAACTGCCTTTGATTGACAGCAATACCAACCAATCAATACCAACCATCCGTAAGTCGTTGTTCATCATCAACTTTAGTATCGTGTGCTGCATATCCAAGAATTTAACTTGTAGTAGCCCTTTTCTTCGTGGGGCTTAACATGTTGTGTTCACGCAGGCTCGGCCTACACCTATGTGACACATGTTAACTCCAGACACGTTGTTAAGTTACGTTTAAACCTCATGTTAATGGGCTTTAATAACATTACGACCAAAGGAGAGCCCAGTGGGAGATTAGCTGGGAGAGAAGGGAGTGCAGAGACCAAATCCAAAATACATGTGAATAAATTATTCTAGAACCAACCATCACTATGTTTATTTACGCCTCATGCACATAAGAGCTTTCTGACGCACAATGATCCATGGAGAAACTCTCGCGCGAGAAGGGGCAATAGGTGTCTGTGGTGGGGCTTATGGTGCAACGGCTGTTTCCATTTAGCCTTGTCACAGGACCGTGAGATCGGAACTCCACGCTCTGACTACCTGCCTTTTTCAATATATATATCAAACTAAACTGCCGGATAGATGAACCAACACAATTTGGAAACTGACTACAAGAAAAAAGCAGAACAAAGCCGAACTAATTTTATTAGGTACAATCCTAATGATTCCAGGGAGAATGCTTCCCTCAAAGTAATTTTTTTATTTTTTTATTACGAATATTAGTTACAAATTTTTTTATAATTTTTATTATAAAATGTTTATGGTTAGGAACCTCATGTTTTTCAAATACCACTCTAATATTAACATAATAATAATAATAAAACAATAATAAAGTTGGTTCGTTGTGCCCGCAACCGGAATGGCAAGGACCTGGTGGTCACTAAATTATAGTGTGGTTAACTAACATGTAGAGTGATTGGGTTTGATTATTAAAAAGAAAACGTTCAGTGGCTTTTTCCTGATTTTCTTTATTATGACCCATTAATGTACAGTCATTAAAGCAAGTGCCAATCATTAGAATTGCAAACTTACTTAAAAGATTGTGAATGCTGTCACAACAAAATGAAGTCAATATGCTGTAATAATATTTGAAAACTATTTGGAAAAATGTGTTAGATACATGGTGGATTGAAATTAGAAAATGCCACTTTGTGAGGAAGGTCCCCACCGACTCCAATTACTTCCAGTTAATGCCAGGTGTCTCCATGTTGTATTAAAATTAAGGTAGTTTTCTTCTACTCATCACTGGAGGGCACGCTAACTGTTTGCATGATTTCTCTTCTAGAATAAACTTTTGGCTACTGCTTGTTTACTGAAAGCGCCACTGATTCTTATAAAGTTTTTTTAGGAGCAAATTTATTTTATTCTGTGGATTTAGTCCTGGTCACGGTTGTGGCCTTAGTACCGAGTTCAGACTGTTATCTTTACTCGACTGGACACGTGACCATATAAGTTCAAGTGGTATGGTAATTATTATGCTGATGGACTGTTTCGCCATTTCGAATCTGGGTCACATCACTTGAATGAAATGTAAGTGCATGCAGGTGACTTACTGTATTACTTTATTTATTAGAAAACTAAAACGAGCTTGTTTGATGTATACTGTAAGGTTTAACAGGTCCGAAATCAAAACACCAAAGTAACTCAAATACACTTTCCTGTAAGGTTTCACAGACCGCAGTGGTTTTGTACTGTTAAGTCCACGTAAAACCTTACTTCTATATGCATGTTTTTGCAGTTTTTACTTTAGAACACAATATGTCGGACTGGTTCATTGTACTTGCCTAAAGGACATCGCTGAAAAATTGTAAAACACATACTTTTAGTGTGCTTAGTACAGACCTACAGATTAACTAATGCAGGGTTCGTGCGACTCTGTGAAATCCTGGAAACATCATTGAAAATAAAAACTGAAATATCAGTCCTGCGGTCTTAAATATGAATTTTAAAAACTGGTGTATGTATCAATAGGATGAACGAAAGGAGATGACCGGACTAGAATAATTATGAAAAATTTAGCCCCGAAAGTAGGCGAGTGTGTATCCTATATTATGCACTATATTATTCTTACAACAATTTGAAAGTTGGGATATGGTTTTGAATTTATTTACGTTCTAATGGTTGAATAAAGCAGGAATGTTTTACATGGACTAAACATTGCAGGAACAATACGGTCTGTGAAACGTTACAGAAAGGTTTATTTGTGTTACCTTGCTGTTTTGACTTCGGATCAGTTAAACATCAAACTAGCTTGTTTTTGTTTTCTAATTCGTGATACTTTGACATACCAAGCTGGCTATCTGCACTCGTTGCAAATGCACTGAATTTCGCTGGCTAATTCAGTGTACGTCTTTTTTTTGAAGTTGGCTTGTCCGCAGCTATCTATAAGCAGCTTTGTCCGTATTTGTAATAGAGGATGGCAAGCCAAATGGACAACGGACATTTTAGCTTTATCACTGAAGAATGGTGTGAAATCATTATATAAATCGATTTGTAATAAGGATAATGATTCCTCTTCACGTTCGGGTAAATTGTTGGCTCACCAGCATTGTTAGCATTTGCTAATGTTTTCGGTCTGGCGTTTGCTGATGGGCATTGTTGGATAAAAACAATGCTTAAAACAAAGTATAGCAATAAAACCGATCGTTCAGGGCCCCATAACACCGGAACAGGACGACCAACTGAAATGTCTATTTCTATAAAGGAGCACATCTCCTGAAATAGATCTTTCAAATGAGCTAAGAACCAGCTTTCTACGTCTGTATAGACGGCTGTATGAATGTGTCCAAAGAAGTAGTAGGAAGTCCAAGCCAAAAATGACACTCACGATTCCAGCTCAAATCCAGATCTGCGTTGTGACAAATAGGAAATTAATAAAAGTTGGTACACGTGTTCACCAAGTCCTACAAAGCTTATATACTAAAAGTGAGTGGAAAATATTCAAAGGCGGTGGAGAAATTAAGCATCAAAATTTCGGCTTTAACATGGGAGACCAAGGTCAAACCTTACAGTAAAGGCAGTAGCGCATGATTTTTGCTTATAGCTTATTTCAAATTTGCCATTTGATTATTTACATTGATCATTGCATATTTATACCTTCTTTCCTAAGCCTTATCAGTGTATATTGATTTTTTCATTCTCTATTGACTATGGCCTTGTGACCTTAATGACAGGTTCAGTGAGTCGATTCCATATTTTCTCCAAGAACAAGTGAGTTTTAGGTCTTTGGTTAAGGTCCTGGTTATGATTGTTACGTTAATAACGGGTTCATTCAGTTATCTTTATGGCAGTGGACAAGTGGCCATATTGGTAAAGCCGGTATTGTATTGACCTGCTTATGAACTAGATCACCAACTCAAGTCGGGGTCACTTTATTTGAACAAAACGTAGATGCATTAAGATGGCTTAATTTACTACGTTACTTCTAATGTATGATTTACATTGATGGTTTATTTTAAATTTACCCTCATAATATACTCAGCGACTGATGTCCATTCATTTTGCTTCATATAACTACCATATGGTTGAAGGATTGTATGAATAGTTGAAAATCATTAATTGCAAAACACTTAATTATTGTGTTCGTGACATATCTTGAGTCCTGTGGGTATTTTATGATCGGCTACATTTTCCAGGAGTGGAGTGGCTTTCTTTATTTGGCTCCGTACCGTTGCACGGCATGCAGAAGTGTGAAACACTTTCACTGACGACTAAAACTTACAGCAAAATTAGGAGCTTTCACAAATTATGTAACGCCAGGAAGGGAAAAAAGGGGGCGGAAGAAAATGTGTTATCTGTTACAGTGGGCAGGGGAAGTATAATGAAGTGTTACATAACACCCTAATTTTCAAAAACTTATTATTCACTAAATTTTTTAATTAGTTTACGTAAACTATTACCTAAATATTACGTAACCTATTTTTCTAATCTCTATTTACGACTGAATTCTTTTTCCAAAATAACTGGTCATTACGCCAATTGAAAGGTTAAAAAAACTATACTATTGGTTGGGATGAATTATGAGAATGTTACGTATTTTCTGGTGGGAGGAGGTCATACCAGACACTGGTGTTACAGAGGATAGGACGACGGGAGGGGGGGGGGGCACATTGCTAAGAAAAAAGTTAATTCAATTTGTGAGCCCCTAAATCTTATGTACGTAAACACTCAACCGTTGTTTGCCAGTTCGGCTCTTATATATTTTCCAAAATAAAATGCAATAGCTTAAAGTTATTTCTCAATTTAAATTATAAAAAATTAAGTTGAAATCAAGATTGCAACATCTCTTCTGCTATTCAAATGAATTTCAGTTTTTCAATTTTTTTTATTATTCTTTGTTAACTTATTACTTTGCAGCGTTATTTTTCAAATATTTTTTTAGATTACTTTTTGTCCATTTAAAAATTATATTTTTAAAATTAATTTCTTAAAAGCAGTACATCATTTGAAGTAAAGTGATCCTTGTATAGATAAACCGGATCAACTTTGAAATTAACCTGATTCTTTTGGAGGAGAAGGAAGTCTAGTAGGTTGGAGGCAACCTGGTGATCGAACCGGTTGGTCAGGCCTGAAGCTGCCACTCAGTAGCTCTACCACCACTCACATCACCACAGGGGAATTGAGTTTTATTTAAACACTCAGATCATGTAGTCTGTTTGGGGTGGGTGGGGGCCGAGAAGTTACCTTGGCCTTTTTATTTGTAAAACTTGAGGAAAAAGTATGATTGTGATGAATTGTGAATAAACAGGATTCCTGGACTTTTCCTATTATTTGTAGCCCTAAAAAGGGGCTGTGAAAAAATCCATTTTGACATCAAGTTTGTAAACAGTTAAGCTCAGCGTGAATCTGGGAAAATAGGAAATCTTCGTCGTCGTCAATTGAATCTTCTAGTTTGTCGTCTTCATTACTGCTATCATTCTGTTGCAACATTAACGAGCAAAGGTTCAACTACTTGTTTAACGAGAGAATCTTTATCCCAGTATGAATTCTTTTTCTATTTTTATGACGTGATAGCAGACTTTTTCCATTTGGAAGCGGTGACTTTTGTGACGGAAGCGTTCGTCAAACATTCAACTTCTGCTAACTTAAAGGTGTTGTTTTCTCGATCAACGTCACCTTTCCCTTTACCCAAATTAACTCGGAAAAGTTGAACTCACAGTGATAGGCATGTAGGTGCAGCACTGTATGACCATGTGTTGTTGCCAATTCATCAATAACGTACCGTTTGCGGGTAGGCTTATGCTGTTTAATAGACATTGCAGTTAGGGTTTACACATATTGTCCAAAAATGGGTTAGCGTGGAGGTTTATCCAATCCATCATGTCACCTTTCAAACTCTTGCTGTTGGGTGCTTGTAGGACTTGTACAGTGTGGTGAGGTGCATTGTCCATAATGATAACACTGTTTACTGGAATGTTAGGCAGACAGTAGTGTTGATTTTTACACCAACGAAGAAACCGTGGATCATCCATCTCTTTGTGAGAGTCTGCAGTCTTCATACCATGAAATACAAGCTTGCCTCCTGCTACAAAACCACCTTCACTCCCAGCATGCAGTAAAAGTATTTGTTTTTCCTAACCCAGTGGTATGTGATGCCCGGAAACAACTTCTTTGCTGTGTCGCACCTCTTTTACAGAATGGTTTCATAAATTCATGACTCATTAAAAAACACAATGTGGCGTTTTAGTTCATGCATATGCTTTACTGCTCGCAAGTACATGCAAAGAGCAGCGACTATATCTGCTTTCAAGCAAAATTTTCCGCTGATCAGATTTCTTGAACCGAAAGCTTGACTGTTTAAAAATAAGGCGCATACTAGTCCACTGACCTGTAAATCTAACACGTTGTGAGCTTCAGCCATTATCTTTCGTACTGTTGGCAACTCCTTTCTTATAAGCATGTTGGCTACAATTTGCCGAATTATACGGCAATCAAAGTCGTCAAGCGCCCTCCTTGGAGAAAACCGCAGTGTTTTCTACCGAGTGTTTGCAACAATGGTGATGGTTTTGCCTCTTGAACAATCCTCATAACAGTGGAGAACACTTACGCCAGTATATTCCTCTGCAAGCTTCATTGCATTCTTCTCACTCTTTATCGGGACCCATTCTGTTAAAAATTACGAGAGACATTGAGAATTATCTCCCATGCTTGAGTTTACAGCCTTCCCTTGACAAAGCTTTGATAACTTGGAACTGGAGCGATGGCCTCCATTGTCTTTCTGACTGCTTTCGATATCAACAAGGTTCTCTGTTACCAAAAACGTAGAATTGATTATTTACGTCATTTTGAGGTAAACTCTAGATTTGAGGTGAACTTCAAAAAATACCTAATGTTCATTATAATTTCATCATTCAACCTGTCACCCTATAGCTTACAGTTATACACACATTTTAACTATATTCAATGTCTCATCATGTTATATTTATTCTATCATTATATAACTTATATGCTTATTTACTGAAAACATTGTTTTAGACAAATTTCACCTTATAAGTTCACCTTTAGGTCTTTTATTGTGCAATAATTCATGACTTTATCTAACATTTTATTGAAAATATCTGGCATGTACCATTTTTTTTATTTCTTTTTCATACACGTTGTTCCATCTTGTCAGTATGTATTTTGGGGTAATTAATCTTATTCTTTTCCCTCTGTGTTCATTTTTTGTTTTGTGTATATTTGAATTTTTTTTTTAAATATTTATATAATTTCGAATTCTATTATTTTCATGATCTTCATTTCTTTGTATATTTCTTTTGTTTTAGTTTTCCCATTCCCAAATAACACTGTAATTATTTTGTTTTGAATTTTTTGCAATCTTTCAATTAAATACTCTGACGCAAAACCATATAGTTCAATACCATATCTTAAAATACTCTCTATCCATGCTTTATAAAAGATTTAAAAAAAAATTTTCCAATATATTTTTCACTGCATATATCTTAGGTAAAGATATATGCAGTAAAAAATATATCGGAAAAATTTTTCTAATATTTTGTCTTACTAAACTTATATGTGCTTTAAAATTTCAATTCGTATCTATTTCCATTCCTAAATACTTTGTTGTTTCTTTTAGCTCTAATTTTACATATTCCTTCTTACACTTTGTATTTTCTTATCTTCATTTCGACAATGTTTTATAAATGAAGTTTCTTCAGTTTTTTTTCCATTTTTGGCACTGTGGTATTCAGTTTGTACTGTTTTCTCTTTACTAACGAATAGTTCATTTTCAATAAACCAATCATTTCATTTCTTAAAAGTTAAAATGTATTGAAATCGTAGTAGTATCATCAGCGAAAAGAAAGAGAATTGTTTTTTCAATATTATTTGATGTCATTTTCATAAATCAGGAAAACAATGGTCCCAATACAGATCCCTGTGGAAAGCAAAATTTTTTATTTTTTAAATAACACTTTCTTCCTTTATTTTTACTGACAATTTCGTATTACATAAGTAACTTTTAATAATATTGTATATTTTTTTCTATTTTCTCACATTTAAAAATATTGTAATTTCAAAATGAAAAATATCGAAAGCTTTTCTGTAAATCTACTAGAACTGTACCGACACATTTTCCTTCATTTAATGCCCTAGTTATTATTTCGTTTATTTCTACTAATAAGTCAGTTTTCCTTTTTTCTTGGTGTGTCCATATTGCACATTTGTTAAAATACTTACTTTTTTCCAGAAAAACCCTGATTTTATTAGCCAAAAATGTTTTTATTATTTTGTCTATTATTGATAAAAGCGCAATTGGTCTATAACTGTTTTTTCCTTTTTTTTCGCCTTTCTTGTATATCGGCCATAAAACCTGTAATTTTAACAACTCATATTTCTTTATCAATCATTTTATTTATTAATTTACAGATTGCATTTGCTGAGTTTTCTTTTGTCTTTTTTTATATGTTCAGTTTGCATTTTGTCTATCCCTGCTGCTTTTGTAGTTTTTAATTCACTTATTATATTTGTAACATGTTTCATTAGCATAATCAATGTACTCAGTTTTTCCAAAACTTTTATTTATATTTTCTTTTGTGTCATTCATTCGTTTACTTTTTGTGGTACCTTCCTTTTTTATTACTATCATGCTCTTCCTTATAGCTTAGGTATCTTTGATCTCCCGTACTTTATTTGAAAAAATCGTATTAAAATCATTAGCTATCTCTATGACATCGGTTTACTTAAATATTTCTACAATATCCTCATTAATATTTTTTCCCTTTACTTCATTTATAAGTTCCCAAACCGTCTGTTTATTTTCTTGCAACTTTCCTAACTTTTCCTTATAACTTAATTTACATTCTTTAATTTTTGTATTTATTTGACTTTTAGATGCTTTATATTTTTTACTACTTCACAATCTACATTGGCAGATTTCCGTATTTCATTCCATAGCTTATTTTTATTTTCTATTTCTTTAATTAATTATTTTGTAATCCATTTTTTTGTCTGTTCTGTGTGAATTGTTTTTGTTATTTATTTTATTTCTTTCATTTTTCCTATAAATGCTATCCAGTTGTGTTATTATTTGTTTATAAACTTAATCCGGTTCCTTTTTTCTATTTTTTTCTGGCAGTAAGATTCTGAATGGTGTTGCTAGCTCTATCCATACAGCAGCTAGTTATAAAGCATATATATACAGGGTGTTTGGAAATTGGTGTCAAATATTTTGAGGGTCCGCTGTGTGATCAAAGATAAGAAGAAAAAGTCCTATAAACATGGGTCCGGAAATGCACCAGTCTTTAGTTACAGCCCCCCCCCCCCAGGTTTGGGGTATTTCAGTTCTTAAATACCTCGTAATGATTCACCGTTTCCATTCCAAACTC
>JAHWFP010213309.1:0-12039 GCA_023313725.1 Lithobius niger
CCACAAAGGACACCTCCCCAAACTTTAATGTTGTGGTATTATTCGTTACTGGACCCAAGACACCCGATTCCAACGATTTCCAAAGAGTACTACCGCATGGGGAATTTACACCAGTATGCTGAAATCATGCTGAAATCATTACAAGCTCGTTACAGTTAACAGACCTAGTCTGCTAGTGAGCCGCATTCTAACAACAATTACACTCTAACAATTATTAAGCTACAACAACAATAAATCATCTATTTGGTGGCGAAACACTAGCGTGTGCCTAGATTTGCACGTTTGGAGAAAAACGAAACATTTATCAGTTTCAGTTATACAGAACTGGAAAATATCTTTGTAAATGTTGGTAACGCACTTTGGAAGTAATTTTGTTTGTTTGTGTTGCTAATATATAATTTGTTTGTTTCTTGATTTGTTTGTCTTGTAAATTTGTGTGCCCAGCAATGTATAATTGTTTGCTATTGTAGAGTGGAGCTATTAGTAGTGTGGTAATGTTTTTTTGACAGGTGACCTCGAAAAGGCTGCGGCTTTTTGCTCTGTTTTCGCATCAAATTCCATTATTGATGATGGCGTACCACTTCCATTACCAGTGCCTCCTACACTTCTTACCGATAATTGTTCAAGCGTACCTTTCTCCGAATCATTGGTCCGCGATGTCTTAATGAAAATTAAACCAAGCCACTCGCGCGGACCTGATGGTTTTTCTGCTTTCCTTATCAAAAAGTGCGCATGGGAGCTTTGTTTCCTTTTTTCAAGACTTTTCTCTCTTTAAGAATAATAATAATAATACAATTTTTTAACCCGCTTATGGGTATGGAAACGGAAGGGATTCACCACTCACACCGTCCCAAAAAGAACGTCGACGTTAGTCTGTACGCTTGAGGTGTTTGGATAGGTCGATACTCCTCACAGCTAGTATGAAGGAATTTAAATTTGCGGATGAGACAACTGCACCAGGTAGGGAATTCCAACTCTCAATAATTCTATTTGAGAAAAAAAACTTCCTTACAGTCCGTTTTAAAGGTCTGTCTTTGTAATTTGCAGGTGAAACCCACCGTGGAAAGTGAGAAAAAAGGGAGAACAGTTGGGAGACGATCGTGAAGAATTTGGTATGTGAGCGCCAAATCAGCACGAAGCCTACGCAATTCAAGTGGTTCCAGACCCAATCTACATAACCTATCCCCGGCCTGTAATTAGCGTAATTCTGGGATAGAGCGGGTAACCACACGTTGGATCGATTCTAAAAGGTCAATATCTTTAAGGAGGTATGGCGACCAGACCGAGCTAGCATATTCCATGGTCGGTCTAATATAGACCTTAAACGCTTAAACTCTGGTTTTAGTACTTGTTTTACAAAAGCATTTATTGACGATGTGCATTCTTTGAAAGGCTTTAGAAACAATGTAGGAGCAGTGCTTTGAAGACTTCATGTCCGAGTTAAACAGGACACCCAGGTCATATACTGATGCTTTGGCCTCGATCAAGGTTCCACTTATATAATACTCAGGTGAACCAAGTTGGTTTCCAATGTGCATCGAGTGGCACTTAGATAGAGATAAAGGCAATTGCCAGTCCTGCGACCATGTTGCCACGCGATTAATAATTGTATGTCTAAGACTAGTTCGATTCTCATCAGAAATCAATTCATTGCCAACCTTTAAGTCGTCTTCAAATAAACATGACGAAAAGCAGCGGACCAAGAACCGAGCCCTGCGGAACGCCACTCTGAATGGGCAGCCAGTCTGAGAACGTATAATTAACTTTTACCCTCTGCCTCCTGTTGCTGAGAAATGCATGAATCCAGTTCAGCATTTTCCCTGCGAGGCCTAGGTGTTTTAATTTGAAAATTAATTTCGAATGCACGACAGAGTCGAATGCACGTTGAAAGTCGAAGTAAATAATTTCTGACGGGATACCCAACTCTAGAGCCGATGTCCATCTGTCCATAGCTAGTATTAACTGTAGGGTTGCAGAACGTTTTGGCAAAAAACCAAACTGGTTCTGATCCAATAGTTCAAATCTGTTGCAGTGTCGTATCAGATGGTTTCTAATAATGGATTCCATGACTTTACAGATAACAGATGTGAGGGCGATTGGGCGATAATTCGAGGGGAGGAATGCATTACCCTTTTTAAAGATTGGGATTATTATTGCATCGGACCAAACAGTAGGAATTTGGCCAGAGTCAAAAGATGCAGTGAAAAGTATTGAAAGAGGAAGGCTGAAAAGACTTCAGGGCCAATTGATTTACTAGGTTTCATTTTATTGAAGATATTCATAATTTCATACGTAGGAAAGCTGATGTTTGCTGCATTAATAGCAGCTGGTGAAATTTTACCTGGTATACTGGCTCCACATTATTATCCACTATCCCAAGCCGAATAAAGTTTTTATTTAACCCATTGGCACGCTCAAAGTTGTCCGTAATTAGGGTATTATTCACCAAAATAGGTGGTAAATGCCTGGCCGAGCCAGTCGTGTTTCTATAGTGTTTAAACAAGGAATGAAGATTCCCCTCTCTTATAACGGAGGATGCTAAATTCGATTGCCAGCCAATAACCGCGGTCTCGTACCTTTTGCTGCATTCATTGTATGCAGTGTGGGTGGCATCGGTTTTCTTCTGTTTATACGAACGCCATAGCTTTAGCTTTTTATTACCCAGTTTTCGTATAAAAGAAGGTAACCTCCTCTTAGAAGTTAAATTGGGTCTTGGTGCCAAGGGACAGAAATAAACATTTGCAGAAAGGAGATTAATAAAACATTCCCATAACTTATTTACTGAATCGCCACAATGGGTAAAGCATTTGTCCCAGCCAATAGAGCCGGTCATTTCGCGAAGTAGCTCAAAATCCACATTACCACCAATTTGTGTATCCACATTGTGTTTAGCAATATCTCAGTTGACATTGAAACTGATGATAGAGTGGTCGCTAGTACCCATGTGGTTATCTACAGTGATATTGTAGACCAACCTATCCTCCTGTGTAAAGATAAGGTCCAATGTGCGATCACGCCTGGTCGGCACTTCAATGAGTTGAGACAACCCGAGTGATTGTATAAGTGCCAGGAAGTCCCTATGTTATTTTTAGCCAGGGGTGTATTCCTAAAATTTGAAGCTCTGCGGTGGTTATACCGATCTACAAAAAGGGGTCAGCATCTGATCCTACAAACTATCGCCCTATCGCTCTTACCTGTGTCGCCTGCAAGCTTATGGAATCCATTATACGGGATGTTATTTTGAAGTTTTTTGACGTGAACTCCATTATAAATCAGGACCAATTTGGGTTCCTTCCACGTCGGTCTGCCACGTTACAGTTGTTAAGTGTTCTTGACCGTTGGACTGGTGCACTTGACATCGGTATCCCATGCGACACCATTTATTTCTATTTTAAGAAAGCCTTTAAATCTGTGATTCATCGTAAACTACTGTTTAAACTGACCCAATGTGGCATTGAGGGGGACTTAGCTCGTAGGATTTCGAGCTAAGTTCGTAGGATTTGGCCAACAGAACTCAAAAGGTATCTGTTGCTAATACACTCTCATCGGGTGTATCCGTACCTTGTGCTGTCCGCCAGGGATCCGTCCTGGGTCCGTTGCTTTTTGTTGTTTATTTGAACGCCCTTTGCTTTAGTAATGAAAATACTTTCGGTTTTAAATTTGCAGACGACTTGAAAATCGGCACCGAAAATGTCTTCCCTTTTAGATCCCCTGACCTTGACCTGGAGTGCCGCAGGGTAGCTGAGTGGTCTACGACTTACCAGCTTCCTATTTCTTCCCACAAGTGTTTCACCTTCCACGTTGGTCTCCTTAACCCATGTTCTATGTACCACTTGGAACAGTCTATTCTCCCTTTTGTCCTGGAGGTGAAAGACCTGAGTGTGTGGTTTTCCCAGAATTTGAAGCCTTCTTAGAGTACGCGACCCCTATTTGCTGGCCACATTTGGTGGGAAATATTGACCTACTTGAAGCAGGCCAGTGCAGATTTACCAAGCGACTGCGTGGCTTCCTAAACTACTTCCGTAAACTACTCAGAACGGCTTTCAAAGACCGGCTTAGAATTGCTCGAGCTCCGTCGCATTAAATTTGATCTAATCTTGACTTTTAAGATTCTACATGGTCTTTGCGATGTGAGCACTCCTTTCTTCGATTTGGCTCCTAACTTGTTAGGTACTCGTGGCCACAAATGGAAGATTGCTAGACAGGCCTGTATTCATAATACTCGTTTCAATTTCTTCTCGGTTCGTGTGGTCCACATTTGAAAGGCCCTGAGTGAAGGTACCGTTAACCAGTCCACAGTGCAAGGGTTTCGCCGCTCGCTTGCAACAGAAAATCTTCTGCCCAATTTAAAACGTCCGTTTTAGGATGTGGATTAGAGGTTCACAGCACTTCCGTAGTCCTACAGCCGTAACGTGGTGAAACTGTATTATTATTATTACTATTATTATTAGGTTCTAGACACACGCTAGTGTGTCGCACCAAGTTAGGCAACAAATATAACAAACATCACATCAATTAAATTGTCGAGGTTGTAAACCATTGTAGCGCGACGTCATAGCGTCAGTGTCTTATATCCTGAAGCATAAGTTGAGCACATTTCAGGTACTTGGGGCTTTGTGCAGATGACCAGGAGCGGTCAACGCTCGTTAAACCCTTTAAATCCTTTTTTTTTAGGTACAGTCGACAAAATTGCTAACGTTTGCGTATGGAAACGAATTCCTGCAACAACGAATTTAAACAATGCACATCCAACAATGAACTCTTCCAAGTGAAAGACAGGGAACAGCATTAAATGACGTCAGCCAACAACAATGAAGAATACAACAAAGGGACCTACAATTCAAATTCATATAAAAGACCATTTAGAGTGCAAACCAAAAGGAAACGAAAAAAGCGAAATTGTCAGCTATATACCACGAGTGCGTCTATGAAATCGATAATTTGTGCGTTTTAGCACGAAACTCCTTTCCAGATTAAATTTCCCGAGATTGAAGGTTAAGGGAAATTTGTTGGAATGGAGTTGAGTGCTAAAACGCACAAATTATAAATTTCATACAAGCACGAGTAGAATTGCGGAGTGATTTCGTTTTAGGGTTTCACTTTCGATTTGCAGGGGAATTATCGTGTTTGGCCCCCTGTTATTCGTGTTACTCGTGTTTTGGCCTCTATAAACTCACGAGTGCTATTTAGGCAGACATTAATTTCAGGTTGTGCATTCAGTACAGCGTCGTTGAAGTTTCCTGAAAAATTGATATAAATTGTATGTTTTATTTGTTAATTCTGGAACCCTGGACACCCTGTTTTAACTTAAAACCATTTTCATAACGCTAAGTATGTTATGATCACGTATCGTAGAGCGTGTGGACTGCTAGTAAACCATAAACTAACAGAAAACTTTGTATAAATTCAGTTGTTTGTGCCATTACCACACTATTTACACTTTCCTCTGTGTTCTTCAGTGGCACAGCGAAAGAGGGGAGGAGTTGGACGATACCTGAAACATGTCATAAATGCGGAATAAATTCCTCGAGAATATGTGAGATACTATCCAAAAACTGGATACGGCATTGAAGTACCGTACTGCACCTGGGGAGCTTACAGCGCTCCCCGAAAGAAAAAGGTGAAAACACGACGAAACGAAATCAACAGACAAAAACATACTGCCTGTGAATACAGATGCAAACCTATTTATGTTGCCCTTTGGATTTATATGTCAGAGTGCCTGAGCAGGGAATCGAACCCACGACTTTTGGGTCCTACCGCTGAGCCATACTGACACGACCGTTGGCTTTCCGTCCTGTTCATGATTTGGTGTGTGTCAACTCCTTGGCAAAAATATTTTGACCAAGAGAAAACAATTACTAAAATGCCTAGTATTTGAAGAAAAATCGAAGCCACATTAATAAGACTCACCACTAGAAATATAAATTACGTAAGGTTGTAAAATGGAAGTTTTGCTTTTTAAAACTGCTAAAAATAATCAGTAAATCATCAATTTGTGCCTACTTTCTTCGTTTCAAAATCTGTATTTTCAAAAACCGATCATTTAAAGGCAAACAGATCCAGCTTCAAACCGATTTCTTTAGCCTTTTGGACTTAACAGGTTTGAATGTGTTTATTACCATGAATTTATAAATTTTTGTTATAACTAATAGGCGTATCTTATAAAGGCATTTGTCCTGTATTTGTTACACACTGACGTCATTATTACCGCTTATTTCTGTGCGCTGAATGGTTCATTGTTGTCAGCACATTGTTAAAAGACATGTGTTGCCGCTGATTCTTGTCCTGCGTAAACGTTAGAAATTTTGCTTTCTGTACTCGGGGAAAATAATAATGCGGTACAAAAGCTTAAATTGTGTTGAAATCGAGAGCAATGACAAAAATTAACTCGTGTAGGAATGCCAGCTAAGCTGCTTTCAATGCAAAAATCTGACCCTCAATAACGTTGAAAATGTGTTACTACCATGAGTCCATGAAAAGTTCCGTAGGAACGATGAGTAACACACTTCTATTAGGGTGGTATCCGAGCTTTTGACCGAGGACAGAAACTCGCCTCGACCACCTTTGGAACTAAAACTTTCAATTTTAAAAACTAGATGACGCCAGTAATATGTGCTTTTTAAAATTTCAGTATCATTTACAGCTTGTTTGTGGGCTCTCAATGTTATTCATAAATTCTTATTTAAAGTATTCTTTGGAATTCTCAGACGAATAAAATTTATTAAGCTATATTCTAAACTATTTTCGATATTATTTTTAACCAATCACGAAGCAGTTTGGTTACAAAGAACGCCATGACATGTGTTATGTAATGTGCCACTCGTGCTTCACCTAAAAAAGTGAAATCTTCCAAGTCAACTCCCAGAAAGGGACAGATGAGGAAATTCATCTTTATAAACAACAAGAAAATAGTTTGATAATATGGCAAAAAATGTTTGCTCACTTAGTGCAATTATTTTGTTGGTGGTCCGTGTTCATACTGGAGATAAGCCGTAAACAGTAAAATTTGTGGTAAGGCATATCTACGATTATCTGTTGCACATTTTAAGTCGAAAGACAGGAAGCTGATTATATCTAAAGTGTGACACGTCGTATTATGATTTGTGAGATTTTCTGCTGCATTTTCTACATTCTACGACAAAACAGTGAGAAAGTGTTTAAATGTGGAAACCGTAGTAAAGCCTTTTAACTGAAGCTCATGTTTAGTTGCGTTTGGGGGCGAGAAGTGTCTTAATGTTTTTGTGACGAGAAGCCTATTAAAAACATAGTATGGGGTACTGCAACTTCTGGTGAATGAGGCTTGTTGCAACGTAAATAAGTTTTTTCTACCGATCGCTCCTTAAATCAAGTTTGTAGTTCGCAATTATCTTATTTAACGTGAATATCAGACGATGTATACTCGTATACAAAACGGTGTGAAAACCTGGAAATGCAACCGTAGTAGTGCCGCTTTTCATACATAATTAAAAGAAATAGACAACTTTTAAATGCCAGATATTTTTATTAGTATCCGTTTTCGAAGTAAGAAATATTCCAATGCATAGTCAACGTTTTTTTAATGAGACATTTAAGTGAAAATTTAAAAAAGCTACAATTTCGTTGTAAAAGTGTGTAGCAATGTAGTCGAATGGATAATGGTGTAAAACTCTTTAAGTATGAATTGTATGCCGCAGCATTTTTATTGAGAAGCCGTTTATTATCTACGGTCGAATTCTACTCTAGCTGATTTTGTAAGGTGTGTGCTACTTCAAATACTAAGCTTCAGCAAAACAATGAATGACATTAAAAAAAATTCGTATGTTTTATTTAAAAAAAAATCCTGTAACTTTTTGTGTTTTTTTACTTCTATTTATGCTATAGGTTAATTGCTAGAAAATTTTTATTCGTTGCTTGTACATGACACAGTGCAAAGTGCATTTTTTAGGCTACTTCTACTCCGAAGCAGGGGGGGGGGGGGGCTCCTGCTTCAAAATCCTTTGCACATTCATATATCTTTCAATTTTGGCGTCACTGGTTATTAGTGCTAAAAATTGTTTAAAATATGAGTAATCGAAACTTGTCAGCCTAAAAAGTGTTCAGTAATGAGAAAGCGCCTCCGTTACTTTGTCCAGTGGCACAGACAAGAAATATTGTGGAGGGGGACGAATTAAGCCAGCTCGGGGTTTGGGGGAACGCTTCCCTAGAGCATTCCGAGGAATTGAAGCAATTTATACTGGTACATCACTGCCGAATCCTAATTCTTTAGAGTACTTATTTATTTCACGTATTCTGGCAGAATTTCTGTAGCATTATGACACAAAGGCGGAAGAAGTATCGTTTATGTCTTTGTTACACGAATCCTATAAAACTTAGTGCGTGACAGTGTATCTGCTTATAAATGAAGCTTGTTACAGTGTAGATGGATTCGTTCTGGCAATCAATCCTTAGAATTAAAATTGTAGTACCAATTTCGTGTTTAACGAATGTGAGACATACGTATTCCAGTACACAATAGTGGGAAAAACTTAAAATGCAAATTTTCTGATGCCGCATTCTAGCATATTTCAAAGAAGTCTATTTTAAACGTTATTTTTTTTTTAATAAGGGGGGAGGGGGCGAGACCGGGAGGGGGGGGGAGGGGAGTGAGACGACGCGGAATGAGCGAGCGACTCCGCTAGTTTTTAATAACCACGGTTCACCGACATAAATAACGATAATAATAATAATAAATAAATACTTCGAAGAAATTAGGACGACCACTTTCATGCTATTTACATGAAAGTGCTGCCACTATGACATAAATCACAGTAGATCTTGGTCTCCCTTCACCGCCGATCAAAACTGGCTTGTTTTAACTTTGACCTTTTAAAATTTCCAAAACGTAACATTTATTTTTAATAAATGGGAACGATTTCAGGGTCCATGCCCTACCGTCTCCTTGCTGTACTCTTCATAATCGGCTAAACCATATTGTTATTATTATTAAATGTTATGAATTACTAGTTAATATTTAACCAGTGCATGCCGGGCCAGAGGGGTGGGGGGTTGGGCAGTGCCATAATTAGGGGTGGTGCAAAGGGTGCAAGGCACCCAGGCCCAGGAAGCAGGGGGCCCAAACTCACCAATTGGGGGCCCAAATAAGACAAAATTTACTACGTTTTGGTTGGGGTTGGTAGTTACTTTGCCCCTAAATTTGTTTACTTGTTGAGAAGGGGCCGAACATTTCGCCTTTGTACCTCTCCTTGGAAAAAGCTAGTTGCGGCATTGGGGGTGGCGAGCAGGAACGAGCTAGCCTTTCAAAGATGTGGGGAGGGGGGGGGGGGGTTGGATTTGGAAAAAAAAAGAGAAATTGCACCAGTTTTTGAGGGACTTTTCTTTTTTGGTGTTCCTTGCTACCTATGCTCCTCCCAATTATAGGACCGTTTTGTTCCAATGAAAAGGCAAAAGGAGATTTAGGTTGAAAAGGACATTTTTTACTATCCTGTTGACCGTTTCGTTGGTTGGGCAGAAAAAGAGGGCATTATTCGGTTAAAAGTGGGCCAGGTGCCCCATGTAGCTACGCCCTTGCAGTGAAGGGGCAAAGGGGACCGATAAATTGGTCTCACCTGGAAGAGGGCTTCAGATGGTTGAGGAGAAAAATTATTGCCAGCAAGCTTAATGTTGTCGAATTTGAAAAGTGGCTATTGAGACTTGTGGCATAGTAGCGAAATCTCATCGCTCAAAACATAAAAAAAATGTGCATTAATAATAGCAATTCCAGCTGTAGTGATAAAAAAAATATCTTTCCCGGAAGCGAGGATACGTTCAGTTTCTGCTGAGATAGCAGGACGGAGTGGGTTGGGGGCCGAGAAGCCCCAACTCAGAATTTTTTATGGAATTGGGGGGGGGGGGGGGTTGGGAAAGGAATACCTTATTTGAAAGGTCTTAATTTGGCGAGTACAATGCCGCAACGATAGCTTCGATACGATGAACCCATCCAAAATGGCAGCCGGTCAAACTTTAGATATTTCCTCTGCATCCCTATGTATTACTCAGGCTAAAGACGTAGTAAATAGACGTAGATGGCAACAAAATGCTTCGTTCAATTTTATTGGATCACACCTACAACGTCTTTTGCTTTTTGAAACCCAGAGTGTGGGCCTTTCCAGGGTTGGGGCTGGGGGGACACTGAGGCCCACACTCTGGGCTTCAAACCGCAGAAGATGTGGGTGTAATCCAACTAAATTGAACGAAGAAGCATTTTGCTGCCATCTGTGTCCCTTTACGACGTCTTTGGCCTGAGTAAGACGTAGGGATGCAGAGGAAATTCCTAATGTTTGACCGGCTACCATTTTGGATGGGCTCAACGTATCGAAGCTATCGTTGGGGCACTTTATTCGCCTAATGAAGACCTTTCAAATAAGTTATTCCTTTACCCCACATTCCATTGATAATTTCTGAGTTGGGGCTCCTACCCCTCGCGAGGGGGGGGGGGGGGGCCGGCGTAATGCCGATTGTACAAAAAGGTAGATCTTTTAACCAAAGTTACATTGCTAGAGTTTCACGATTTTCTTTCAACACCTTAAAAAGTTGTGAGAGTGTTCGGAACTTTTGGGACGCCATCTATGGTACCAACTACAGTCGCTTAATATTTCAATACCATATTCATTCTTCACATCACAAATATTCAACGTACAATTAACTTTTTATGATTTGAGGAATGCCAGAGAAAATCACTATTTTTAAAATATTTTCCTCATACTTATTCTTTAGGTGTGTAATGATACATCACTTTGGATGCCTTCGAAAATTAACCTGGTTGGATCAAGCAAAATCGTTGCTTCTACATGTCACGATTAATATAATTTTTAACCCAAAATCGTGACTAGAACGATTCGTTATCGTATCGACTCTCATTCACGTGACAACAATAAAGACAGTATTATTTTGAACATCAAGCAGGAGTTTATTCACGTACTTGCTGTTAAGATAAGTTCAAGATTTAATCATTACTTAATGAACCTTCGTCTACCCTGCACCGAACATAACATTAACTCATCCACCTGACACAGCAAATTAATGCAAATAAATGCAACGGCCTCCCCTTGTTTCTGTCTTGTTTCTGATTGGTCGGTAGTCGGTTCGTTTGCAGGTTTAGCCCCCTGTTCCCCCAGTTACCCTCAGGAACCAAACTCGACGACCATGGTTTGTTCAGTTGTCTAGTTTACTGCCTGAAGCATAATTTGAATACTATATGTACAAGTAATCGTCTAAATAGATCAAAGGATTATGACACGACATCTCGTATGACCTAAAAGCAGAATAAAACGGAGGGAAATACTTTCATGAGTAATTTCCTGACGTCGTTTTATTGATTTAGATTTAACGATTTTTAGATTTAGAGCGTTACCAAACTTTAAATTAAGAAAATTAAACGCAGTATAAAAATGGGAAAAATTCACTATTCAACTGACTTGGTTTCCCCATTGTCCCGTTACGGTTTTTTTCTTTTTCGTTTCTCACCTATTGGACCGCGTGTTTATTCACCCGCCCCTCCCCACACACACAGTTGGTGAGATTTGGTCCAGTGGTGTAACTAAGGAACGAATTCTGGGAATGCAAGAATCGGGTTTTTTTTTTACTATTGACTTTATTTTTATCTTTTCTGAAGATTCAGCTGTAGACCCTATCATTTACGGAAAGCAGTATAAGCTCATCGAGCGTAAGCAGAATTAAAAAAAAAATGTGGGGGGCACACTTGAAGAAAGAGGGCATTTTGAGGAGTTTCTGACCTTGGATGAAACGCTAAATTGGTGTTTCATCCAAGGATAATTATTAATTAGGGATGAGTTCAAATGCTTACGCACATTGGGGCAAGTGCTCCTGTCCGTCTACCCAAAATGCACTTTATTTAAACTCCAGATGCCCTTTTCCTGTCCGTGCCTCCCTATTGTGAAGTCAGGGAGTGGGAGCAGACAACAAACGGTACAGGGGTAAAATACAAAAGTAGCAAGCAATTCAGCCCCACTCCCCCAAAGAAAATTTTTTTTTAATTTTTTTTTTTTTGGGGGGGGGGGG
>JAHWFP010213310.1:0-11002 GCA_023313725.1 Lithobius niger
GTTGACCAATTTTAGTATCATTTCTAGCCAGTACAAGAAATTGGTACCAATTTTCGTACCAAGTTGCCGTTGTTAGTAAAATATGTTAACCTAACGGAAATTAATTAAACTCCTGCATTTTTCGGATGTTACTTTGCCTTTTTAGATCTTTTAAGGAAAAAAAAATAGGCCTACAAGTCAAATCAGTTAACACACCTTCCTACAAGTTGTGTACTTTGGTTTAACGCTTTTGCACGGTAATTTGATTCTGTATTAAAAAAAAAAGAAAAAAGAGTCAACAAAATTCATAGCATTGTAATTAAAAAGTGTAAATAACAATATTTGCCCGTTCATGGTCTATGACTTTATTTTTTAATTACAAAAAAAGACTTAAAGTATACTGCGTTCTACGTTGTGTGGAGTGTCCCAGACATCACTGGCCTGAAAAACGAGTAACTCGGTGAGATTACTTAAGCATGTTACCGATGTAAGGCCAATGAGGTCGGTGTGGACGTGGGGTTATCTTCCTAAACCCGCTATCCAGTCTACCGTTTGGCCTAATAAAAAAAAAAGTACATTTTTTCGGGAGGGTTTTCTAACCAAAATACAAATCTTGTAGAGTACGTACTGTAAAAACGGAGATTTTGAACTGATTATATTTTGAAACCCATGTGGTGGCCCTGGAACAAAACCCCTTTTAGCCCAATGGTCCGAGCATAAAAACCAACATTTTTGCTCGCAGCTTGGAAAAAATTTGTGACTGGGCCAAAGAAGCCGGTTAAGGGGTCTGGGGGAGCATTACGAGTTCCCCGAAGAAGGTTCAGGCGAAATGCTGCAGTTTAAAGTGCATCACTTCTGTATCCGGCTTATGCAGTGTAATTTTTCACATATTCTCGAGAAAGTTTTATGTAGCATTAAGACAAGTTAGTAAAAACGCACGAAGAGATTTTTTTTCAATAAAAGGGGGCCCGCAGTTCCCTTGCCCCCCCCCCCCCCCCAACCGACCTCCTTCCTCTGCGCTACTGAAACAAGGGAGGGAATAATAGAAGGAAGGGTTTGAGTCGCCGTGGCCTGGTTCTGGATTTTTCTGTTGGGTTACGTGGCGCACATATCTTCGCCCAGAAACGGGCCCCAGAAACCCCGAAATATAAAATAGCGTACAAGAATTGCAAATCTTTAACCTGGATTTCAAAAAGCTAGACGAATAGCAAACCAAAAGTCTCGACAGCAGACGACAAAGACGTTTAATAGTATCGCAAGCAACAGCACTGATTTGGAGGGTTGGTTATTTTGGTTTTTGGTGGATCGGTAATGTTTGTTTTATTTTTCACTTGGTTGTGTTTGTAGGAAGAAGGGTTAAAATTGAAAACAGAAAATTGAAATGTAGCTGGCTTCTCGTTTTTGATAACATGGATTCTCAAATTTCCACAGATTTGCGTTGATTAAGGAAGGTTGCACGGATTTTCAGAGATTTCATGGATTTGCACAGATTTGACATATTTCACGGGTTTGCTGGATTTGCAGTGCTTTAACGGATCTGCAGAGTTCCCAGATTTGCATATATTTGCAGGTTTACAGGGATTTATGGATTTCCGTAGGATTTGAATATCATAAAATCAAGAGGTGGACGAGATATCTCCTCTTGTTGGACCCTTCGGTAAACACAAGGATATAGACTTGCACAAATATTTCATCGGCTACGTTCCCAGGGAATGCTTGCTGCGATGTTTACGAATCTTGCAGCAAATGCTTGCGAATTCTTGCAACGATGCTTGCAGCGAATATAAACAGTCTTGCTGTACACAGACAACATTTTAAACATTCTGTGCTAACTCGGTTATGGCAATGGTAGTCGGAATTTTGGCACGCACTAAATTTCGAAGCATGTATGATTTGACTTCATTTGCGAAACTTAAAAAATTATGTTGTTAATAGAAGGTTATACCATTTAACTTTAGAAAATGAAGTCAAATCACATATGATTTAAAACATAAGGTATTATGATTTTACTATTTTTTTTTAAATCAAATCTACACTGCATTTTTTAAACCTGCAAACACCGTTAAACTGCAAAATCCCAGCAAAATAAAAACGCAATGCTTATAATACTACTAATAGTGCACTAGACTCAACTTACAGCACTCAGTTATTGTCGTCTAGCTATGCTCGAATAATTCTTTTGAAAAGAGATTGGAAGTTAAAATACGTGCGCCCTTTGGTAGGGTTTACTGCATTTTATGGCTAACTGTCCATTATTAGAGTAGCCTAACTTCGTGGAATAGCACAAAACATTGCATTATGATTGCGTTTGGCCTCAAGTTTCAGTTGTTTTGAAAAATATATATTTTTTTACCTTTCAATAACTTCGAATTTCAGGCAGGGTATAGTGAGAGATTATTTTTAATGGTAAAGACAGCCTTACTAACCATAGGGGTGCGCACGGACAACAATACCACAAACATACACATATGTTTGTGATGTTGTTGTCCGTGCCGAGCACCCGTGTTATTTACCACATTTTACCTCCATTTCAAAATATGGCTGCATGGGCATTAACTCCAACCTTATCGTTCGGAAAATTGATTGTCGTAAAGCTATCTCAGCAGCAAACCAATTGTCGGTAAAATGACTCTCAGTAAAGCAGCCTTGTCTGTAAAATGATCATGTTGGTAAAATAAGCGTCTGCAAAGTGAGGGGTATAGAGCAGTGACATTTGCCGCCATCTTGGCACCAGTATCGGTTTTGGAGGGCATAACTACAAGGTGCACTACATAAAAATGGAGCGAAAAACAACGGAAGAGCGGATTTCTTTGGCTTAAAATAACGTTGTTTTCTCCAACAACAAAAATCGCACGTTTTAGGTCTAAGAAAACACTCTTCACAGCATCGGCTTCAGTATGACGCCCTTCTGTTTCTCTCCGCAGTGCCCCTTGCAGCTAACCCATTAAGGCTCCAGCATAGAGTTATATACAATAATACTACGTCGAGTCACTGCTCTATTGCAGTACAATGCCCAAGAAATCGAAACTTTGTTTTAAAATATAAGCAGCCAACAGACATGATATTCAGGCGCCCTGAACTTGGTAACACAAAGTTCGATGATCAGACTTTATGTATATCACCTTCACTGTTAAGTAAACATCACTGACGTTTAGGCCTTTTCTACTTGCTTTACAGCCCATTATGTTTTTATTTTTTTTATTTTAGGCTTTCAGAAACATTTATAAAACTTGGCTGTAAGGGCTAGTTGCCCCAAATGAAAGTTTGGAGCATCAAGCGTCATCGAGCGCTATATATTTCTCTATAGAGCAGTGACACGACGTAGTATTATTGTATATAACTCTATCCTGGAGCCTTAATGGGTTAGCTGCAAGGGGCACTGCAGAGAGAAACAGAAGGGCGTCATACTGAAGCCGATGCTGTGAAGAGTGATTTCTTAGATCTAAAACGCGCGATTTTTGTTGTTGGAGAAAACAACGTTATCTTAAGCCTATAAGAAATCCGGTCTTCCGTTGTTTTTCCCTCCATTTTTACGTAGTGCACCTTGTAGTTACGCCCTCCAAAACCCATACTGGTCCCAATCTGGGGCCAATATGGCGGCAAATGTCACTGCTCTATAGCGCTTGCTCGCAACAAGCAGAGGAATGCACAAAGAAATACCTTTAAACACAACAAAGAAGCGGATGAGTACAAATTTGGTACGCCGTGCACTGGGAGCACGCTATAAAAATTAACGATACTAGTGTCACTAGATGGCGCCACGGAAAAATATGAAGAAATTCTCCTGGCGCCATATAGTGACACTAATATCGTTAATTTTCACAGCTTGTTTCCAGATAAACGTGGGCGTACCAAATTTTTACTCAATCATTAAGGGAGTCTCGTGGCTTGTTAGTTGCGTTTGAAAATTTTGCTTTTGTGCATTCCTTTGGTTGCTTCGAGAGAGAACTCGATGGCGCGGGGTATAGCTGTTTGCTGTGACGTGCACATCACGTGACTGGGCTAGTCCAATCAGACGGCCAAACAGCCGTTGTTCTCGTTCGTCATTGGCTAACTCATGGTAACGTCACGGCAAACAGCCATTGCGCATGGTTTAGATGCTGCAACGTTAATTTTGTGGCAACACGCCTTTAATCTCAGACTGTGTTTACATGGCGTACCATAGTCTTAACACGGCTTTGCAAAGAAAACTAGAGACACTATTTGCAATTATTTTATACAGTTTTTAGTAACATGTAATTTGTGCAACTGTACAATAACGAGTGTAGAATTAAAAAAATAACATCAATCACCAGTAAGCTCACGTGTTAACTTGGCAACCTAGTCAAACCAATCATTCCCAATGGGTGATTGGTAGATAGATACCCAATCATCCCAGCTCTTCCCATCACCAAATACTGGATAATGTTAGGAAAACTTCCAATTTCCAATCACATTTTTTGAAACAATCTTCTAGTTGAACTTCTCACTTTGAAAGATTTTGCCTTCTATCTCAATTAGTTTGCCTCAGACCAGGATGACTACAGAGCACGTGCCTCGTGCTGCTTTGAGAGGTAAAAGTTCTGAAGCCCACAAATGTAAACATCAACAAATGTAAAATGGACGGCGAAAGAGTTACAGCTACATCTTAAACAACAAACTGGGCATACAAATTGTAGGCTTGCCTCGAAGCATGAATTATGAATACAATCAGGTGCCTTTTTCCACTGGTTCTAATAAAGTATGCAACAGAAAAATGTTGAGTAATTGTCAAAAACGCAAATGACAACTGATAAGTTTTTATAGCATAAACCCGTTTCGCCAAAAAGAACGGAGATTAAAAGCTATTGCATAAAGGGCAAATCCCGTTTCACCAATACTAATTTGACAAAATTTTACACACAACGAAATTTAATACCTTATTTCAATGTAATGGGGATTTAAAAGGTAAACATTTAACAGAGACGCGCAGTGGAAGAAGAAGACCAATTGATTCATTTGCGTTTTGTGAACTTGCAATACAGACGGAAAAACGTGTACTTTAAATATTGTTTAGAATGCTTGCGTTACTAGGTCAATGCCAAGGTTCTCTTTTTGGGAATAGTTAGTTATACACATGACGGTAACCCTTTCTCAAACGGCAAGTCTCGTTTTGCATAATACCGTTTCGCAGAATCAAATATTCTTCAAAAATTTGCCATTGTAGAAGTTAAAGAGACATGCCTAATTGGAAGGAATTTGTGATTAGTTGCGGTTTCTGATGTTATGTGTTTAGCTGCAGCGAGCGCGGCAGCACGAGCGAGGCACGTAATTTGAAAAAAAATTATTCTGCAAAACGGGATTCTACAAAAAACGGGTGTTTGTCTATGAATGTCTGACCATTACACGGGAGTCACGTTTTTAATTTCGTGCGCCAAAAATTTCGTGAACAGTATTTGGCGAAACGGGATTTGCCCTTTAGGTAAAACTTTTTAATCCGCTTTCTTTTTTGGGCGAAATGGGATTTGGCAAAACGGGACGTAACCGTTTTCAAACCTGTAAGGTGTGGGAGCTTAGTAGACAATAAATCAGTGGTGTTCTAAGAGCCCTAGGTGGAGTTCAGGTTTACTTTCACAGAATATGAATTTGTTAGCAGGAATTTAGGTACATGGCTAAGTACCGATTTTCATGGTCTCTTAGGTAATAGAAAAAAATTGTACAACCATTGTACCATTCAGAAGGTCTACCGTCACTTTTCATACACTTCGTGGAAAATGGCTGCCAACTGATAGGACTCATGCCATCAAACACAACTGCTGGTCACTAAGTCAACCGCTGCAGACATGAACCTTAAACTAAACCTATTTTAGCTCCTAGACTATGGAAGAGTGCTGAAAATCTCCTATCCATATGCTGTACATGATTGAGGTAGTAAGAATCACCATGCTACGCATACTAATGTCACTGGCCATTTTGTCAACCTAATCACCCTGTCACGCAACACCCAACAAAATACTATTTACACATGGAAAGTAGCATCCTGAAACGGTTTTCACGGTTAGTTATTATCAACGTTAAATTCCCAATTGTGTAAGTACACAAAAAGTTTAGGCAGTTGCTCGATAAATATAAAACTATCCTAAGCCCAAAATCTATCACATTCATTTTTTAGTCCTCGAAATACTGTGTGGTGGTAAAGTACGTATACAAGTCAGCTTCAAATGTTCATTTTCTCCAGCAGAACAAAACCAAATTAATAACTGCATAGATGTAAACCTGAAGCAATGTGTTGTTCCAGGCAAATTTGGGTACTGTGTAAGTAGACCGGGCAGAAGACATGACGTACTCGGGGACATCTTGAAATAAAAAAACAGATTTTCCATTTTAATAACAGCCAAATCAAGGCATCAAACAACAAAAATTAGAGCAGTTTCCTCACGCACTGCCAAAACAGTAGCTATTCCGGTGGAGATGGGGGGGGGGGGGGCATAGGAAATTTAACCCTAGAATGACCAACAGGGGTTACGCACGACCACCACAAGTAGTATTTCACATAATTTTATCAGAAATTTTTTTTAACAGCCAATTTTTCTGGACATTGTTTTCTAGAGCATTTTGTAAGTTAGCCGCAGCGCTCTGTTTGATGAAAAAAAAAGTTTTTATAACATAATTTTGATTTTCCCACGTTATATTAATTATTTCCACATAATTTCCCGCGTTATACTCATTATTTCTACATAATTTTTTTAATTATGCATAAAAGTTTTTTTTTTGTTCTGCATAACAATTTTTTTGGGTTCTGACACCTATGATTTTTGAAGTTTTGCCCATACGGTTTTTGACACAAAATGAACGTATGTAACAGCTTCCTAATTTTATAAAACCTGGTTTTATTTAAACAAATATCATGGTCCTTTGATAATTAGTCACTTTAAAGTGTGTTCATCAAATAAAAATTATGAAACTGAACTATTTTGTTCCTTATTATAGTGTCCGCGGCCTATCTTGAGTTCGCCACAGAACGAACACAGATAATCGATTGTACGTTTTTGGTACCAGAGTGCCCTGTTGATATCCAAGATGGTTACAAAAACAGTGGCGGCCGTTGATTAAAACCGCCCCCCTCCAGGAAGACGTAGTCGCTCAAAAAATACTGCAGAACTCAAGATACGCCGCGCACACAATAGGAGGGGGTGTCTCGGGACCCCCTGATGGCCGCCAAGGTTAAAAAAAATACGTTGGTCGTTCTAGGGTTAGCACAAATGTCCGGCCTGGCTTTCCAACTGCATGATTAAAGTGAATCTGCCTCAATGGAACCATTGTCATTTCCACTTTTGCCGGCATTTGTGCCAACGGCCTAATGGCTGAGAATTTTGTATGTTTTATAGATGTTAACAAATTTCAAGAGTTACTTAATAACCTAGAGCTTAATTGAGGTTATCCTAGAGGTCATCTAGCAGTTCAACCTCATGCAGTTAATACCCGAAGTTTACTGTTTCACTTGTAACAAGACATCTACCAGTGCATGTAAATCATTAGATTTACCCAAGATTGTTTCTATAATCACCACGATAGACCCAAGATTGTTTCTATAATCACCATGATAAACTTAATTTGTTTCTGTAATCTCCACGATAAACCCAAGATTGTTTTTATTATCACCACGAATAACCAAGATTGTTTCTATAATCACCACGAATAACCCAAGATTGTTTCTATAATCACCACGAATAACCCAAGGTTGTTTCTATAATCACCACGATAGACCCAAGATTGTTTCTATAATCACCACGATAAACCCAAGATTGTTTCTATAATCACCATGATAAACCCAATTTGTTTCTGTAATCTCCACGATAAACCCAAGATTGTTTTTATTATCACCACGAATAACCCAAGATTGTTTCTATAATCACCACGAATAACCCAAGATTGTTTCTATAATTACCACGATAAACCCAAGATTCTCTTGAAAATATGAATTGTTCTGTAATGCACTTTTTAAGATTTCCATTTTTTCTCTAGTAAGCACTCCGGTGGACCGCCATATTCAAGATGGCGGTCCCTTGTTGTTGACTAGAGCTTTCGCTTGCATTTTCGTTGTATTATATCCAGTTTGTGATCAAGGCCGAAATGCTACGACTGAAAATTTAAATCAAGAGTATTTTCATGTGTTTGTGGGGTACCACGTCTGTCAGTGACGCCTTGTCAGTTTTCCTCCCCGACCCACAAAATAATTCATTCTGCACTTAGGTGCTGTAGAAGCATCTTCAATTTATGTGTGCTGTTCTTTGGCCATTGGCAAAGCTCGTAAAGCATGTTTGGTAGTCCGAAATGCACAACTAAATTTTACTTATTAACGTTTTTTAAATTAATTAGCCTACAGAAGCCTGTAGTACAACAATGCCCATTTGGCTGACTGTCACCCAAAAAATTTAAGCTTGGGCCGTGAAAGGCACAGTATTGTGGATGAATACCCAGTTTTGCACGTCAAAAAATTATGTGACAAGACACTTAATAAAGAAAGTATGATAGTACATAACTTGCATTAACAAACTAAGGGTTAAATTCATAAATAAAGAAAATCACAAGGTAAAGAGTAAACGAAGCAAGCAGTCTGCATTAAACGGGAAGTCTGCCCGACTAGTAAACGGGAAGTCCTGGGTTCGAGTCCCAGTCGGGGCAGTTGTCTTTTCTTTCTTTCTTGGACTAGTGTATTGTGTTTCCTCACAAGGACAGTCTTTAATGCAGACTGCTTGCTTCGGTTAAATTCAATTCACTTGACTCTTCAATATCAGATGTTAAACTATCTTGCGACCCTAGATTGTTTCTTACCTTCGATTTCAACGATGTTCGACTCCAGCCAGGTGTACTCTCTGACGTAACCTGAAGAACTTCGATAAGTCTCAATTGCAGCCCGACAAACATAGCGCCCTTCATGTTTAATGTACATCTCTTGTCCATGATGAGTTGGATCACCCTGAAAAGGTTGGTCGACAAGTCGAACAATTTCATATTTACTTGGTGCTGGAAATACGTCCGTCTCACACTTCAGTTGTCCACGTTCTGAATTAGGCAGTTCATAGTGTACCAGGTAGACGGTGTCGTTTGTATCTGTAACAAAGTAATGAGGAGTCAGCTCAGGACTACTTCTTTCTATAACTAAACAATCATTCTGCTACAAAAGCAGCACAGTCTTCATTAATTAAGTGTTTATTCATTTGTAATAATAATTATGTCAGAGTTCGTTAAATAATGTCTCGGTGGGTGAAGTCACTTAAAGCAACTCCTAATACCTGAAGAGCAGACCTAACTAAAATGTTAACCCTGTCACAACTTTTTAAGGTTGAAAGATCTCTAGTAAAGGGAGGGATAAACCAGTGGATCAGACTAAGAACTCTCCAAAAGTTGACCAGAACAACCAGAAATATAACCCTTAGTCGCTGAAAGAAGTGGTGTTCTTTGCGTTACTGACCAAACATTGAAAGGTTTACTAAGCCGGCTAACTAACCATAAGCTAACCTGAGAGTAAACAACCTAGGATAAAAAGGAGCAAAGATTTTCTTTTCTTTTACGTAAATTGTCGTATTTGATATTGACAAATTTTCATCAAACACCACAATCAACACAGACGCCCAAAGATCAAGCTGTGTACGTTTTTGCCCATAGTGTTTACTCTTAGATTAACTTTTCGTCACCACTCGCTATCCTGATCAACTTCACGACAGATCAGATCAGATCAAGATCAAGATCGGATAAGATCAAGATCAGATCAGTTTCTGCCATCATTTTCCATCACTCTTTGTTATCAATCTTCATTCAGTCCCTCATTTATAGTCATTAGCTGTTATTTATCTTAATATTTTATATTCTTATCATTGCTCACTGAGCTCTAATGTCACACCAACACTATGTTAGACTACCAAGGTAAGACTGGTAAGACGATCTAGGTAGGACTGTCAGTAAGGCTGAGCGGCAGGGTACTAGCCGTTAGTGTCAAAGATTGAGGGTGCAGTTCCCAGCTTAGGCATGCATCTGTCTTTACTTAACATTAACCAAGGACTCTCTGTCTTTGAAATAAATAGTTTCTGTCAACAGAGTCAAGTTGATCCAAACTGATACAAACAACTCAAAGAATATAGAGAGAGACACAAGTTCTTACCATTCTTTATAATAATAAAAACAAAAGTTTCACCGTCCTATAGGTGGCAAGGAACTGGAAAGGGCAATCCCCATTTATACCAGTCCTCGAGTTTAAAGCAACAAGTTAGCAAATTACACATTGCAGTAAGATGGTTTGAGGTATAATTTCTTAAAATGTGTGGTGTCAGACTGTTGCGAAAACCACAAACGATTCCCACCAAAACTGCAGCCTCAGGCAGCGAGTTCCAAACCTTATCCACTCGTTAGGCAAACAAATGTCGTCTGCATTTCAGTCTAGATATAAATAGACATAAATTGCTGGTAATTGATTTGTCTTCCCTCTCCATTGTCTATGGCCGAGAGAATTTCGGTCGAATGGAGCCCTGGTCACGATTGTGACCTTAATAACGGGTTCAGTGAGTTATCTTCATGCCAGTGGAGGATGTAGCCATAGCGCTATGCAAGTGATCTGGGGGCGAACTGGGTATTTGATTGGTTAAATATCAAGGAAAGGAATTGTCACCAGCGAATGCCGTGTGTGATGTAATGTATATAGATACGAGAGAATAAAAGCATAAAAGTAGTCAACGTTTAAAAGCCAACGAGTGCACAATTAAACAGTAAAATGGGACGTTTCGGGATTGTTCATCACGTTGTCAAGCAAAAAAAAGCTACAAGCAAGAATTTAAAAGGTTGGGGAGGAGAATTTGTAACTGTGGCCCATACTGAAACGTCTTAAATACATTCACATTAGTTCAGTCTTAGTTTATAGAGGGCGCCACGTGTTTTATGTGGGAATTTCTACTCAGTTTTTAGCCTAAAATTAAACTAAACTAAAAGAAACTGGCTTATATTTAATTATTATTTAGCCTAGCTTAGTTGTAATTTAGTTTACTTTAGATTTGGGCTGAAAAAATGAGCA